>JASDQU011176389.1:6414-18379 GCA_032191745.1 Picea mariana
GAACTTAAAAACAAAATACTAATAAAACATGATTTGAAACTAGGATAGAGAAATGGTCACAACCAATTTAAATTGTCTTGTTTCAGTGATAAACAAACTAATAACATAAATTAAATGCAAATAAAGCTAACCTGAGATTAAGTTCATACTGTGTCTATGTATCTGTGCGATCCAGTCCTCCAGTTGTCTTGTCTGTGAGAGAAATCTGCGACAGACTTGAACTAACATCTCTTGTATAAACTGAAGGTGTTTATTGACAGCTAGGATATAAGAACAGAGTAACAAAAATGTAGATCCAGTGATCTTGTAATTATGAATGATCACAGTAACAAAAATCTTAATGTGAAGCATTCATTTGATACATCAACTAAACATCAAACATAAATCATGGTATTAAAGTTGATATAATGATCACAGTAATAATATATGAAACAACAAGTTATAGACAAAAATTTTAAGACACTCAATAAAATGAAACATCGCATGTTGATGAGACTAAATCTGCATAACACATCAATCTTCCATAATAAAAAGAAAAACATAAATGGAACAGTGTCACCCAGGTCTAAAGCCGCAATGCGAATCACTTGTCCATTCAGTTCTGAGAATTACATGTCCATAATCTATTCCAAGAAAATATCCCCTTTCACAATTCCAACCATCCCTTTTAAATCCCAACAAAGAGTATCAATCCCATATCTTAAATGAGAGGGTCAGATCTCACAAAATAATATCGGTTTTAACAACAGATTCGAGTTTGTTTGACAACAGGACAATTCAACATAAAATAGACTGAATTTGTTTGTAATGATCTTGTCCTAATACTATTTAACATATATAAAACAAATTATGTTCAAAACAGGTTCTATGACACATAACTGAAGTAGATCAACATATGCTTCCTCCATATTAATCCTTGGTTTATGAGTTGGAAACTTCTTTGACGAATTTAGGCGAAATCTAGAAAATTGCACTTCAAAGAACAACCCGTACCTACTAAACCATTCACCATTTCTAGAATCTGCTTGCGAGTAAGCTAAAGAAACCCGTTCTGCAAAATGAGTTTTCAGCAGTTTCTCAAAATTATTCACTGTTTTCCCGTAATGTACCCCGAAAAATTACCTCTCCAGTCTGTTGTGGATGAAATATTGAAACATCATCCTTGAAGATTCACTTGCAGATCCTAGAATATGTCGTTTCTGTCAAAACCCTTCTAGGTTTGGGTAAATAGACCTTTTTCTCAGATTGTTTTTCAATGGTTTCCCAAAATTCCTCTTTGTTTGTTTGTAAATGATGTTCAAAAACCGCTCCTTGTGGAATGACGAGAATCCCCAAACCTGCTATTTTCCGTTCTTTCTTTGATGCGAGAATAGACAAACAATTCATGATATGACTGCATCTCTAATTTGACATCATGTAAAAAAAAAACCACATGCTTCACTTCATTTCATAGGGCACATGAATATCTTCGAGCTTATCATCGGGTCAAACAAAGACACCTTACTCCTGAAAAATAATCAATGAAAACAAAACTAATTAACCACTGACTATTAAGAGGATAGCCATAGAATCGTAGTCAAGATTTGCATCACCATTCAAATATCTATTGATCACAAATCCCAACGCATCAATCATTTAACTATTTTAATAATGGTTGTGAGTGTCATTGGTGTCTAAATCATGCATGTTTCAATATGATCCCAATCTTAAATGAGAGTGACATGTGAAATGGTAACCATATCAACAAAGTTTCGACAATGTTTATGGTGCGTTGGCTCAAAATGCATTGTTCACAGTTCGAAAGTTTTAACCCCATATATAACATGTGTTTTTTCCATAAGAACACTACATTGAGTTCCAACCAATTCGAACATATGATAAGTCAAGTATCGGAATAAAGGTTGAGATAAGGTGATTCTATACTTGGTATTGCAAGATTAAGTGAGATCATTACAGCCTTATGGAGGCGTTAGCATCATCTAACCCTCGTGTCATTTGATCATTATTGATGACCCAACTTTGTTATACAAAATGGGTTATGTAGGATGTCATTAATAATAAAATTTCAAACATTTTGTGTTATAATAAATAGATTCTTTTGATATCATTCAAAGCTTGTGATAAAAGTTCATGTAAATCATTTCAAACCAGTCTTGGAACAAAAAGAGTTTCAAATAGCCAAATTATGTAGCTTTTTTTAAATCAATCATGCAACCTTCTAGAAACACAAGACATGAGCCATAAAGAATTCTGGAAACACAACTCATCCAAGCCATTCTTAAAGTTCACAAGCAACAATGATATACAACAGACAAATTCAATAAGAGGTAGTGACAAATTCCCAAATCATGAAGTTCATCCGTTGGCATCAAAACTCTGTAGAAAATGAAATGAAATGGCATTTGAATTTCATGTTGGAAGTCATGAAATTCAAACCAGACAAAAGGAAAGAATACAACATCAAGACCACTCTCAAAATTAATGTAACCATACAAACAACAATCTATAAATGATAACAATAAAGAACATCATATATACATGCCAAACAATGAATTTGAAAATTTCATGTTGTAAATTAAGTTATTCATAAAAATACTGAAAACATGAGATGGTTGTTGGGCTGCCAACAGATCAGCGCAAAATGGGTCTTCAAAAACAAATTGAATACAACTAATCAAAGCATAACCTCACGGAGCAGATCCCAGAGTCGTTGTTATCACTAGAGGAGGCGTTGTTACAGGAATGACGGCCCATGGGTTTACCCATGCTTAAGCCTATTTTGTAATGTATAAATAAGTAGCTAGGCAATGTAAGTAAGTAGTGCTAATTTAAGTGTGCTAAGTGTTGAAGTTCGATCTATGTGATCGAAGGTGTTAAGTATTGAAGTTCGAGATTTCTTTTGTGCATATTGTATGAGGCTTGCAAAGCTCAGTACAAGCAAGTGTAAGAGATTGAGAAGAGGCTTAGTTTTGTAACCTAGCCCAAGGAAGGAGGATCTAGCAAGGTGCGCAGATCTCCTGTCCTCTGCAGAGTAGGGTTTTTGTGGCTCCATGCATGTAACTGATTGAAGAAGATAATAAAGAAGATGAAGAGTTGGTGGATGTAGCCCCTGGGTGGGGGTGAACCACGTACATGTTGTGTTTCTCTTCTTTGTGCGATGTATTTGTGTATTTACTTGCTTAGTTCTTTGATATAGATGAATGATAGGTAGATCTGTTGTTGCTTTGTGCTTAATAATGAGAGTAAATGTTGGATCTGACCTGTGTGAATGTGCTTGGTTCTTGAATCGGTTAGATCTGATCTGTTTCATCATGCTAAGTGTTGCTATATGCTAGATGTGGTTGAATATTGCGATGCTCTATAATTAGGGTTTAACTGCGCTATAAACTAAGACTGGATATTGGTGAACTATAACTGTTAAGTGCCCTATAAGGTGTTATAGTCACAGATCTGTGTCCTAGCTAAGGTTGCAGACACTGGAGTCCTGCAACCACCCCTGCCTCTACCTCGGGTGAGACTTCATATGCTTTGCAGGTGTTGTCGAAAGGGTCGGTAGTTAGGGTTTTGTTGGTGCGATGTTGTAGCATTGAACCCTAGGTCTGCCCCTGTGCCAACAAATGGTTCTGTTTCTGGGAATTGAAACTGTGATTGTTGGGAACTAAGGAAGAAGAATATCTATGTGAAGATCCGACCTGAAATTGTGAAAGATCTGTGCATAGATCTGTCGCTCTAATGCGCAGTATTCTAATCGATCTGTGAAGCTCTGTGCTAAGAAAATAAGTCTGATCTGAAGAAAATAGGTAAGATCTGAACGCTTTGTGCTCTGAGAAAGGTAAAAGTGAGAATTTTTTCTTAAAGAGGTAAGATCTGCAAGCTTTGCACTCTGATAAAGGTAAGAATAGTGAAAAGTTTTAGATCTGGAAGCTTTGTGCTCTACTGAAGATAATATTAGTGGAATTTTTTTTTTCTAAAGTATGGATCTAGGTATATTTGATAAGATTTGTCCTAGATTGGAAACTAGGGCACTGATAGATGAAAAAAGATTTGATATGAGTAGATCTGATAAGAATAGTGAAAGATACGTTATACCTATGAATAGAGAGAATGTTTGGTCTAACAAATGGATGCAGGATCCTAGAAATACTTTTTTGCAGGTTAGCTACTATGATCCTAGTGCGCAGTACAGGAAAGGTTGGGGATCATTTAAAAGAAAATGAGGATTAACCCTTTGTTACAGTTGTAGAAGACCAGGACATCTGGCTAAGGAATGCCCTAGTATAAGATCTCGTTGACTTTGTTGTAGAGCTATGGACCATGAAGTATTGGATTGCCCTAGAATGATTTCTAAGGTTGAAAGAATGAATATGAACCAAGAAAACCCTCAGGCAGATCTAGAAACTGAGATTATGGCAGAACCCCAGAAAGAATCAGAGAAAGTATTGATATAGATGAAAGAAATCTTGAATGACCACTGACATATCATCTTATCAAAGATCTTCAAAGAAAAAGAGTGCATTGAATCAAGAATAAGAGACTTCGACATTGATTATGTTATGGATGAGGAAACACAGGTGAATATCATGACAGAAAGAACTTGGGAACTTTTAGGGGAGCCTGCTATGATTCCTTCATTAGGAGGAATAGGATTATTCAAAGGAAAATTGATAACCCTATGTGGAAGACTTAGCCAGATATCTATGAGTGCTAATGGAACTTCGACAAAGGAAGATTTTGAGGATGTTAAATTTATTAAGAATGGTGCTCCATTTACTATGTTACTAGGAAAACCTTGGATCGAGAAGGACCAGACTAGAAGAAAATAAGAAGAAGTCTTATAGCAGAAGAAGCAAGAATTAAAAGATTTCATGACTAGGAAGATCGCGTCGTTGATTGAAGAACACGAGAATAGATCGAAGCTACTTAGGACCGGAGACTTGGATGTCGAAGTTGGAAGGACACACGAAGTATAGGAGAGTAGAGCATCTACCCCAGCTAGAGAAGAAGTATTACCCTTGAATCTTAGGAAAGAATCTCAACAGCGCGAAGTTACTATGCCAAAAGAAGACAAGAATCGGAATGGAAAGAGGAATAACAAGATGAAGCTCACCGGAAAGAAGGCTCAAAAGCTTAGCAAAAAGAGAGAAAAGATCTAAAAGTTACAGAAGGGTCCAGAGGGAACTTTTCAAAGGGAAAATTTACAAAACACGAACTTCATCGGGATATCAAAACAACGTCACATGGCACTTCTCCATAGCAAAGCAATATAGCCATTGGGAATAGTATAATCGTTAGACTGACCCCTCGAACGGGTAGAAAGGAATTTATGGTCAGAAAGATCGCCACTAGACCGTTGGGATCGCACCGTAACAGAGAGAACTGAACTGAAGCCAAGCAAGAGGAAATGTATGACAGAATTGAGGTTGAACTCTGAGGGGTACAACAAGCCCCTACCATTGAGAGAACCAAAGTTGGGATATGAGCCAAACCAACTCTGTCGACTAGAAGATGCAACCAAGGCTCGCCTTCATCGAGCATAAGAAGAAACAGAACAAGCCACCCAGACCTTAAATCAAGTGCAAGGAGTACTCATAGAACAATGTCGAGTTGCAGAGCAGGAGATGGTTGCTCTCCAGGCAAAATTGGAAGAGGAGAAAACACAGATGCAACAAGAAAAGGAACAGTTGCTCACAGAGCAACTCAAAGTGAAAGAAGCACTCAACAAATCACTTTGCTCTGTGACAAGCTTAGAACCACAGGAAGAAGACCTAGTCACGCATCAAGTAAAGCAGCTCATAGAATCTATCCAACAGCTACAACAAAGAATAATAGACTTAGAGATCCGCACAGTGCTTGACACTCCGTAGGATGTAAGGGATCAAAGAGATGCAACTGCTCGAGGCAAAGTTGAGAGAATAAAGGCCCTTGCCATGGAAAGCAAGCAATTGAGTGATTGCAGTGCCTAGAGGTATGAGTCACTCACTAAGAATATGGAACTAAAGACACTGGAGTCACAGCTCCAAGAGGTGAAGTATCAAGAAAAAATAATACAGGCGCAGTTGAAGCCCGTGTTGGCTGTTGAAAGAATGAAGCGATCCCAAGAACAACGCAATGCTCAACAACAGGTCCATGCCATTTAGAGCAGAGTCATGGAAGTGACTCAGAGGCTTGCCAAATATTCATAAAGATCGAAGGCCAAGGAGAAGAACTGGAGAAATTCATCACTGTAGTAGAACAATGGCTAGAGGGGCCTGTCAACGAAGTTGTTATCCAAGAGTTCACTAAACAGGAGGTCGTGGCACAGCAACAAGTCGAAGCAACTCGAGCCAAGCTCAAGGTTTTTGAGGTAAAATTATCTAGATAAGAGTGACTCGGGATGAGTCACAGGTGAGTGTTTGGGGCATGTTGGCCCTTGACCAAATTTTGAGGATCCTTGGTCAGGTTTGACCTATTTTTGGGACTTCTACAGGCTGTCGAAGGTGGAGCGCAATATGAAGAGGAGATCGTGAGATCTTGGCCCCTTTTAGGGCCCTTTTTGGGATTCAAGATTATGTAATGGGTATGGGAATGTCGACCCATGGGTTTACCCATGCTTAGGCCTATTTTTCAATTATAAATAAGTAGCTAGGCAATGTAAGTAACCGGTGCTAAGTTAAGTGTGCTAAGTGTTGAAGTTCGATCTGTGTGATTGAAGGTGCTAAGTATTGAAGTTCGATATTGCTTTTGTGCATATTGTATGAGGCTTGCAGAGCTCAGTGCAAGTGAGTGTAAGAGATTGAGAAGAGGCTTAGTGTTGTAACCGAGCCCAGGGAAGGAGGATCTAGCGAGGTGCACAGAACTTATGTCCTTTGTGGTGTAGGGTTTGTGTGGCTCTATGCATGTAACTAATTGAAGAAGCTAATAAAGAAGATGAAGAGTTGGTGGACGTAGCCCCAGGGTGGGGGTGAACCACGTACATGTTTTGTTGCTCTATTTTGTGTGATGTATTGATGTATTGATGTATTTACTTTCTTAGTTCTTTGATATAGATGAATGATAGGTAGATCTGTTGTTGCTTTGTGCTTAATAATGAGAGTAATTGTTGGATCTGACCTATGTGAATGTGCTTAGTGCTTGAATTGGCTAGATCTGATCTATTTCATCATGATAAGTGCTGCTAGATGCTAGATTTGGTTGAATACTGCATGCTCTGTTATTAGGG
Source organism: Picea mariana (assembly GCA_032191745.1). Lineage (NCBI taxonomy): Eukaryota > Viridiplantae > Streptophyta > Pinopsida > Pinales > Pinaceae > Picea > Picea mariana. The sequence continues at coordinate 13,613 of JASDQU011176389.1, forward strand.
TTTAACTACATTGTAAACTAAGATTGGATATTGGTGAACTATAACTGTTAAGTGCCCTGTTAGGTGTTACAGTGACAGATCTGTGTCCCAGCTAAGATTGCAAACACTGGAGTCCTGCAACCACCCCTACCTCTACCTCAGGTGATACTTCATATGCTTCACAGGTGTTGCTGAAAGGGTCGATAGTTAGGTTTTTGTTGGTGCGTTGAACCCTGGGTCTGCCCCTGTTCCAACAAATATGGACAGGTTATCGGGAACAAATCTAGATTGGTATGTAAAGGATATGCTCAGGTTGATGGTATCGACTTTGAAGAGATGTTTTCCCCAGTTTCCAGAATGGAAGCAATCATATTGATCCTGGCTCATGCATGCTCCAACAATATTAAAGTGTATCAGATGAACATGAAATCAGCCTTTCTGAATGGGGAACTAGAAGAAGAACTCTACATCGAGCAACTAAAAGGATTTCAGTTGTTAGAGAATGAAAATTGTTTTTGCATGTTAAAGAAGGCCTTGTATGGTCTCAAACAAGCCCCCAAATCATGGTATTCCAAAGTGGACAGATATTTATAGCAACAAGGGTTCAAGAAAGGAAATGCAGACAACAACCTCTACATCAAGGTAAATCAAGATAGTATTTTCTTAATTGAACTTTATGTTGATGATATTAGTTTTGGAAGTGATGATGACAGGATGAGCCAGAAATTTGCAAAGGATGTGCAGAATGAATTTGAAATGTCACTACTTGGAGAATTATCCTTCTTTTTAGGTCTTCAAATATGTCAAAGCAACTAAGGCATTTTTATTTCTCAAACCAAGTATATCAAAGAAGCACTAAATAGATTTGGAATGGAAGATTGCAAACCAGTTAATACTCCTATGCAGACCAGTTGTAAGCTAAGTAAAGATGATGATTCAAAGTCTACAGACCAGAGGTAGTACAAGTCAATGATCAACAACTTACTTTATGTAACAACATCCAGACTAGATGTAATGCAGGAAGTTGGATAGGTGGCACAATTTCAAGCACCACCAAAGGAATCACATGTTCTAGCAGTAAATAGGATATTAAAATATATCAAGGGTACATAAGAGTTTGGATTATGGTATCCAAAAGTAAATGATCTATCACTTACTACATACACATATGCATATTGGGCAGGTTACATTGATGATTGAAGAAGTACAAGTGGAGCAACATTTTACTTGGGTGATTTTTTGGTATCTTGGCTAAGCAAGAAATAATCATCAGTATCATTGTCTACAGTCGAAGCAGAGTATATTGCAGCAGAAGCATGTTGTACACAAGTTCTATGGATGAAACAAACTTTGACAGATATACAAGTTGAGTATGATGAGTCCATTCTGGTATATTGTGATAATATAAGCGCCATCAGTATCTCAAAGAATCCAATGATGCACTCCAAAAAAAAAGAACATTCCAATCAAGTATCATTTTCTACAAGAATAGGTTGCAGAGAAGAACATTTGAGTTGAGTATGTTGGCACCAAAGAACAAATTGCAGACATCTTTACAAAACCACTTCCAAGGGAAGCCTTTGAGTATCTTCGTCAAAAACTTGTTATATTTTCTGCCCCACAATGAATTTTGAATGTTATTCTTATATGTCTTAGATTTACACAAGGAAGCACCAAAAAGACAACAATTCAGTTTGAGGAAGCAGTTTCAGGAAGAGTTCAGTCAGTGGGATCATCCCAAGGATAGTTCAGTTAGGGGGACCAGCCCTGACAGGAAGTTACCTTTTCCATTGATGTCAAAGGGGGAGATGTTTCTCACATGCATGGATAGAGAGTTAGATTCTTGGAGAGAGATAATAGAGGCATGTTTCCAGGGGGGAGCGATGTTCACAGGGGGAGCATGAGTGATATGAATTTAGTGTTGCATTAGATTGTTGTCATCAATGCCAAAGGGGGATATTGTTGATTAATTGGGTTGGTTGTCATTAATGTCAACTCTTGAAGCAAGCCTGATAGAAAATTTTGCTAGCCCCAATAGTATGGTTAAGGGACTCAATATTGTTTGAGGTATAAAGGTATGAATATCAGTGTATTTACAAGTATATTCTATATGGATAGTACATGTCATGCCATTTTCGGTGATATGTGGAATGTCACACAACTCCTCACGGTTAGATAGTTATGGCCTTGTGAAGTTGGATAACCCTCATGAGTTATCTAAAATCCCCTAGAAGGTCAAAGAAGTCAAATTATTCTAGAAACTCCTAGAAGAAGTTGATGAGTCAAAGTGGGTGAAACTAGGAGTTAATCATGGGTTAAGTTGTTGCAATAAGAAAATAATTAAAATAAATTAGTTGCAATTATAAGTGGAGAGTTTACTATTTGTGGATAAAGTGGTTATAAGTGGACAAGTGGTTAGAAGTGTGTTAGCCCTAAAAGAAAGACGTTGGGTTAAGTTGGTTAGAAGGTAAGCCCTAGAGGAAGCTACTTGGAGAGTATAAATAAGAAAGAAAGGGTATCCTATTAGAACCTATTAAGCACATTAAATATATATTATTGTGTAAGGTTTATTGTAGGTACTCATTGATACATCTGAAGTTATGCAATTCTGAGTTAGCAAGAAGGGTTGACGACGAAACTTTCAAAGTTGTAGAAATACTGGAAAAAAAACCTAGTTTTTTAGGTGTACGTGGGATGCAATGGAAGAGGTCGTGTATGTATGCAGGATGGCAGTATAAAAGGGCATGTACAGTTGGAAAATCCATGAAATCTTGAGTTGTTGAGGGTGTTGGGTGTCTACAGTGATCGAGTACAACAGATATATCTGCAAGTTCAAAAGGTATGTCTTATTTTATGAGTAGTTGGATATTGTTGTCTACATGAGATATGGTTATGGGGGTTTGAGGATTTTCCCTAGAGAGGTTATTGGATATATGGCACTTACTGTATAATCCAGATCTACAAAAATGCAATGCTGGTATATCTGATATTTATCATTGGTACATCTTGTTAGTTTTGAGGCATATATTGTATTTCTTGGTACATGGTTGAGGGTTTTGGTTGTGAAGTGGTTGTGAAGTTGTTTGTGTAGTGTGAGGCTGCATATCAGCGAGGGCTTGATGCCTAGTCCATGTGAGGGTTATTACACTTGATCATTATTGTATACACATGTATGTCACATGACTAGAGAGACATAGATACACTTAGTTAAGGGATATGTATGATGATGTATGCATAGGGCGTAGCTACAGATTAGACATAATGACAAGTTACAGGTTAATGTGACAGAGGCAGCAAAGTGTCTGAGTTTCAGAAAACGTGAAAACCATAGCTTTTTGAAGGTGTACGTAGGTAGCAATATCGACAAACATCGTACATACACAGGTTGTAGTATAGACAGAGCACGTACATATGTGATCTGCAGCATATACAGGTCGTGCACCTGTTGGTATTTGTTGGTACAGAATGACTTCTGGTACAAGATTTATTACAGGCTATTGGTACAGGTTGGTTGCAAGTTTTTGGCACAGGTTGGTACAGGTTTACAGTGGTATATCTAAAATTGATAGTGTGGTAGTGGTTTCATCATTTCACTTATATTTCAAGGTGGTTGGACGGGGAAAGGATAGGTGGTTGTAGCCACCTTCTGGTTGTAGTCAGAGAACATAGGGGGTTGTATCCTCCTTCTAGTCGTAGCCAGATAATTGGGGAGTTAGAGCTTCCCTCAGGTTTTAGCCTGAAAATATAGGGGGGCGGAGCCTCCTTCCAGTTGCATTTGGAGAACAAAGGAAGTTGGTGCTTCCAATGAATCTAATTCTTCAAGACATATAAGAAAAATATCTATGTGGTTTTCTCCCGCATTGGGTTTCCACATAAAAATATTGGTGTATTGTGTATGTGTATGACTGATTATTGTTAATGGTTCTTTTATTCTGCACTTGTTGAATGATAATGGTAAATTTATCATAAAGATAAACAACATTTACACATTGTGGTTAAAAAGGATTAAAAATCTCTATTATTGATTCACCCTCCCTCTAAGTAATCCAACAATTATACCACCATTTATCTAGCAGAGGCCACTTAAGCTATTAACATTAATTATTAGAGGAATGGAATTGAAGATGGCCTTTAAGGCACTTGGTTACCACTTGTGTTTTTCCATCCATTTTCTCAATAAATTACCTTGGATATTCCAATGTTTGGCTCACCGTAAGAGATCTTAAACTTACTTCTTACAATGAGCCTATGCTCGATTGTGCAATTATTTTTCTTGTATTTAGTAATTTAACGGAAGAAAAACACACCATACAAATTATCTAAACTACTGTGAACTAAGAATGAAACTACAATATGAAAGACACATAATGGAATTCCATCAAAACCCTATTTACCCTAGAGAAACTTGATGTGGGTAAAAACTCCATCAAAATGAATGACTATACCTTTATTCTTAGTAACATATAATGAAATGCACAATATAGAGATCATTAAGCCCACTATGGAGCTATGAGACACTATGGCATGTTGTAGCACCCTACGAATTTCTCTTTCTCCACTTATCTATTATTTATCTACTTCTCTTGGTGGCTACTTTTCTATGGAATATACAGTGGCTATAATAGGATTTGAACAACTTTCCCTCCTTTTGGATAGGGTTTTAAGTCCCTTTCTTAATCATTAGGGTTAGGGTTTTATGCTTTTAGAAGTCTCTAGTGAATTCCAAACCTTACTAACTCCACATGGGTGAACCATAAGGAGATGATGTGGATTCCACATGTACCTAAG
>JASDQU011176393.1:0-26704 GCA_032191745.1 Picea mariana
ATATATACCAAGGAGACATTTTCATTTTGAATCATCTTGTACTTGAACATTTAAGTGGGGTAAAAGGAGGTTGCCCCCTTGAAGAGGCTTATTATCTGAAATTATCTCTTTTTCAAGGCGTTGATTACTTTTCCTGAGGTTTTTCTATGCTATATTGATGTTTGGTTCTTAACATGAAAAGTCATGTTAATGATTGTGTTACTTAAAACAAGGGTTATGTAATCTTAAATGAAGAGATGTGATGTTCATGAAAATTTGTGAAATTGAATGAACAAACATGTTGTTTTGATGAAGGGTTATGTTGAAGACATTTATAAGTGTACTGAGATGTGAAGGAATGATGTGACTGCAGCAGAGACATTGAAGATCAAATGCAGAAAGAGACAAAGCAACAATCATGATATCTAGTGCATGATACATAAGATTTCCAGATCGATTAACAAAGGGTGGTTGGGAGGTGCTAGGGCAGGTTGGAGCCTGCAAGGGAGTAGGTGCTTCCTTGTCAGTTGTAGCTGACTAAATAGGGGGTTGTAGGCTCCTACCAGTTGGAGCTCGTGAATAGGGGTGTGGGTGCAGCCTAGTCAATGGGTGTTGATCTAAAGAGGAAGAAAACATCTTCCTTCTATTGTAACTTGTAAAAAATAATTTTGCAGTTAATAGAAAAGTGTTCGTGGTTTTCCCAATTGGGTTCCACGATAAAACATTGTGTTCAAATTTTGTTTGCATTTATGCAATACATACAAAAGAAAAAATTTGATAAAATTATTGTGTCACTGATTCACCCCCACCCCCCCCCTCTTAGTGACAAGATCTGATCCTTCAATTGGTATCAGAGCGAGGTTTCTTCACTAAAAATTTTAATCACTTGAAGAGAAATATAGATCAGAATGGATCAACAATTGAAGATGTCATTAAAATCCCCCCTATTTGATGGTGAAGACTATGTTTTCTGGATTATTATAGTGAAAAGCTATCAGATATCCATTGGACTGGAAGTATGGACATTAGTTGAAAAAGGATATGATGTTCCAAAAGTCACTCCCACAGAAGTAGAAGACAAGAAGAAATTTTGGGAACATGCAAAGGCTTTAAACACACTACAAGTTGGATCGAGTAAGAAGATCCTTGCTAAAGTACTAAACTATAAAAATGCAGAACAACTCTGGGATAAATTGAAAACTATATATGCATGAGATTCCAAGGCAAAGAGGGCCAAACTTCATACTTTCAAAGTACAATATGAAGGTCTAAAAATGAAGGATGAAGCAAATATCTCAGAGTACTTCAAAAGAGTTGATAATATTGTTAATGCAATCATAGGTTTGGGAGTAGAAGTGTCAGACAATGAGTTAGTTGAAAAGATACTAAGAACACTACCTATGATATATAATCCTAAAGTGTCCACTCTTGAAGATCGAGAGAATCTAGATCAACTCACCATGGATGAATTGTATGGAATTCTCATAGCCTATGAGTTAATATTAGGTCATGAGAACCCCCCAAAAGGAGAGGTAGCCTTCAAGGTGCTCAAGAAAACAAAAAATCAGAAGCAAAAACCTCAACCCAAACTTCAAAAAGGATCAGGGAGGTACAAAGGCAAGTTGCCTTTCAATTGTTTTAATTGTGGCAAAGTTGGCCACTTTGCAGCCAAGTGTCCCTATCCCAAGGAAGACCTTGAAGATGAAGAAGAAACAAATAAACAATACAAGAAGAAGGGGAAACCCCACTATAAGAAAAAGTATTACAAAGGGAAAAATAATTTTTACTCAAAAGAAGAAAACATCAGTTCATCAGAGTCTAGTGACAATGATGATGATGAAGTCCCTTTTCTAGGTATTGAAGAGTCTAATGAGATAAAAGAAATTGAACACGAGGAAGAGTCATAAGATGAAGAAGAGGTTAATATGGAAGAATAACTTCTTAGTGCCTTGGATGAATTAAGAAGATACAAAAACAAATATAGACAGCTGAAAAGTTTTGTAGTTGAACAAAAAGAAAAACATGAACATAAAGAAAAAGAGATGGAGAAAATCACGAGCAACCTGAAAAACCAAATCCTATAAGCAAATAGGATGGAATAAAGTCTAGAGAAGTATCTTAAAGAGAAACAAATAACCTATGAAAGAATGGATGCATAATTAGTTCACCTACGAAAAGAGCTTGATGTAAAACTTATCCAAACAAGATATGAAAATAACTCTAAAATCTTAGATAAGATTATAACCACACAAAGGGATTCAAGTAACAAAAATGGAGTAGGTTATTCTCAAGAAGAAAACCAAGTTAACTCAAAATCTTATGTAGCTGCTCTCCTCAGTACATTCAATAATAAATATGAAGAAAATACAAGCAATGATCAGAATTCCAGAGGATTACTTCCACCCATCAAGAAGGAATATAAGACAACACCAAAGAAGGTTTATCAAAACAAGTATCCTCACATTTTCTTTGGTTATTTCTTTGCATGCTCTAATTTCAGACACAAAGCTATGAATTGTAGAGCACATGGAAGGGAAAACTTGAGGGTTAAGAACTATAAACTTAAAGATAACCAAACATTAGATCAAGTTAAAAGAAGAAAAATATAACTCCTTTGCACCTCTACAAGAAGGGAAATTAGAATTCTTCAGATGTCATAACTATGTACATAAAGCAAGTAATTGCAGATCAATGGAAATATCGGAAAAACCAAAGTTCATTAGAGAGCAAAATAAGCTTTGGAAATAAAAAACATCAAAAGAGGAATGTCTTATTGCCTTGAAAGCCCAAGATAAAGAATATCTCTGGTATGTTGACAGTGGTTACTCAAAACACATGACAGGAAATAAGGACAAGTTTTTGAACTTAAAGAAACAAAAGGGTAAAGTTATATTTGGTGACAATGCTTCATGTGACATACTTGGGAAAGGAACTGTGAATTTGGGAAAATACAAAGCCAAGAATGTGTTGCTTGTTGAAAATCTAAAACCTAGCCTATTAAGTGTCAGCCAAACCTGTGATTAGGGGCACATTTGCATCTTTGATTCCCAAAAATGTGAGATTAGGAGAAATGACTCAGGAAAATTGGTTGGTACTGCTCCTAGAACTCCCAAGAATGTATATATACTAAATACAAAATTGAATGAGGAGTGTCATATAAATTTAGTGGATGAAATTTGGATATGGCATAGAAGGCCGGGGCAAATTAACTTTGACAATTGAGTGAAATTCAACAATCTTGGGGCAGTAAGGAAATTGCCAAATATCACAAAACCCTCAAATCCTATGTGTAGACATTGTCAACTAGGGAAGTAAACTAGAATAAGGTTCAAAAGAAAAGAATACTCAACCTCAAAGCCTTTATATCTTGTTCACACCGACCTCTGTGGACCTACAAGGACCAAAAGTTTTCAAGGAGAGTCCTACTTTATGTTGTTCATTGATGATTTTACTAGAATGGCTTGGGTATGTTTTCTCAAGGAAAAATCAGAAGCATTTAACAAATTCAAAGCTTTTAAGACCCTTGTTGAAAATGAAACAGAGACAAAAATCAAATGTGTTAGATCAGACAATGGTGGTGAGTTCACCTCAAAAGAGTTTGACCTCTTCTGTGAAACTCATGGAATTAAAAGACAATTCTCTGCTGCTAGAACACCTTAGCAAAATGGGATTGTTGAGAGAAGGAATAGAACATTCCAGGAGGCTGCAAGGACTATGCTCAATGAAGCAAGCTTATCTGATGGATATTGGAGGGAAGCTACAGGCACAAAAATATACATATTAAATAGAGGCCATCTCAGGATTAATAGTAATAAGACTCCTTATGAACTATGGTTTGGGAGAGCTCCTTCGGTAAAATACTTCAAGGTCTTTGGAAGTAAGTGTTACATCAAAAGGCTTGATGAGAATCTCAGAAAATTTGATGCTAGATATGATGAAGGTATCTTTCTTAGATATGCTTCTACCAAGAAAGAATATAGATTCTACAATCTTAGATTACATAAGATTGTTGAGAGTGTATATGTTAAGGTGGATGAATTAAAAACAATGAAGATCAAACATCAAGAGACCATATTTGACAATGAAGATGAAGATGATGATGAGTCAGCTGGTACACAAGGAGAAGAAGAAGAAGAGAATAAAGAAGAAGAGGAAGATATACATGAGGATGAAATGGATACCAGAGAATAAGAGGAAGATATTCAAGAAGAAGAGATAAGAGAAGAATCCCCAAGAAGAGACACAAAGACACCCTCAAGCATAACTCAAAAAATCATCATGAAGACCTGATTATTGGAAATAAAAGAAATGGAATGCAGAAAAGAAGACAACTATTGTATCAAATAGAAATAGGATTTTTGTCACATATTGAGCCTAGCTCAATCAAAGAGGCATGCAAAGATGAGAATTGGGTCAATGCTATGAATGAAGAATTGGACCAGATTGAAAAAAATCAAACTTGGGAACTGGTTCCAAGACCAAAAAATAAGAATGTCATTGGAACTAAATGGGTGTTTAAAAACAAAGTGAATGAAAATGGGCAAGTAATCAGGAACAAATCCAGATTGGTATGTAAATGGTATGCTCAGGTTGAAGGGGTAGAATTTGAAGAAACCTTTGCACCTGTGGCCAAATTAGAGTCAATTAGGATGTTCTTATCTTTTTCCAGCTACAAAAAATTGAAATTATACCAGATGAATGTAAAGTCAACATTTCTCAATGGAAACTTAGAAGAGGAAGTCTATATTGAGCAACTATAAGGATTTCAATTAACTGACAAATGAGACTATGTCTGTAAACTAAAGAAAGCACTCTATGGGATAAAACAAGCACCCAGAGCATGGTATGAAAGGATAGATTCTTATTTACAAGTACAAGGCCTCAAAAGAGGATCAACATACAATAATATTTATTGTAAAATTGTTGGTGACAACATGATTATTGTGGAAGTATATGTTGATGAAATTATATTTGGGAGTGATGATGAAAAAATGAGTAAGGACTTTGCTAAGAGGATGCAGAATTTGAAATGTCCTTGCTTGGTGAACTAAATTTCTTTCTAGGTTTACAAATAGTACAGTCCAAAAGGGGAATCTTTATCCATCAGTCCAAGTATGTTAAAGATATGCTTAAGAAATTCCAGTTAGAGGATTGAAAACATGTTTGTACACCTATGACAGTAGGATGAAAACTAAGCAAGGAAGATGAGTCCAAGGCTGTAGATCCAAAACACTACAGATCAATGATTGGGAGTTTACTCTATGTAACAGCATCCAGACCTGATGTCAAGGAATCTGTTGGAATGGTGGCTAGATTCCAAGTTGCACCAAAAGAGAGCCATGTTCAAGTTGTGAAAATAATCTTTAGGCATTTAAAAGGAACCATAGATCTTGGTTTGTGTTACCCTAGCAAGAATTCATTCTCTTTAATGGCCTATTCAGATGCAGATTGGGTAGGTTGTGTAGATGACATAAAAAGTACAAGTGGAGGATAATTCTTCTTTGGAGAATCATTGGTAGCTTGGACATGCAAGAAACAGTCCTCAATTTCTCTGTCTACCACCAAAGATGATTATATTACAACAACAAAATGTTACACACAAGTGGAATGGATGAAAAAAACCTTACAATACATCAATGTAGTGTTTGAAGAACCCACTACTATCTATTGTGATAATACAAGTGCTATAAGTCTCTCTAAGAACCCTGTCCATCACTCCAAAGAAAAACACATTCCAATAAAATACAATTATCTAAGAGATCAGGCTGAAAATAAGAACATTAAATTGGAATATGTCGCAACAAGAGAACAAGTTGCAGATATTTTCACTAAACCCTTAAGCAAAGATGTATTTGAATATGTTAGGAAAAGATTAGGAGTAGTATCTCTTCCAATCTAATCTATTAAGAAAATAATGCATCAATTAACATCAATTCAGGGGAGACAATGATCAAAGTCAGGGGGAGTCATTCAACCCTTTCCCCTTGATGTCAAAGAGGGAGAAATGAAAATAGTATTGCCATCAATGCCAAAGGGGGAGATTGTTGGAAATATGGAAATACAGGTTGGCATTGATGGCATTGGAATTGACAATAGATCAGTGATGATGATAATAACATTGATGGCATTGGCATTGACAATATTGACTCTACTGCATAATCATGACTGGAATAGGGATACTAATGTTGCATACATTCCATATGTGTTGACACCTGCTGACTATGATGGTTGTGAGGCACTCTGTTATTACAAGCCCTATGATGTGCCTAGAAGACAAGGGTTGGATTTTCCCAAGATGTGACTTAAAAATTGACTGTCAAAGCAAAAAAGCCTTGATGTTGATGCAAACTTCTACAAGTTGCAAGATGATGTATTTCTACATGATCAAAGTCACCATGTCTAAAACCAGAGACCAAGTTGATCAAGTTTGTTAACTTGTTAATGAGTTTAAACATCGATATAAAATCTGAGGAAGATGCACATGAAATGAATGAAAAATCCCAAGAACGGGTTCTCCTTCTCAGGAATCAGGTTGATGAATTTGACAAATAAATTAAAGAAAGGAATCATAAATTTTTAAGTAAGGGAGACGTGTCTGGAAAGGATGATTGCCCAAATAACTGGCCAAATGGAACAAGTGCTATGAATGCTGAAGTAGGACATGTTGTCTTTCATCTTAGAAAAGAGACTGAAGAACTTCTAGTGAAATTGCAGGATACATCAGAAGAGAATGAAAGACTGCTTGAGCTCTATGAAAAAGCAATGCGAGAAAGAGATGATGCAAGAAGAATGTGGTGGAATTCTGGAGGTCAGACTGATTGTGGAGAACATGTACCAGACATGGAAGATGGAACATGGGTAAGTGCACGGGGTCTTTAAAACTTAATTCAAGGGCACGATGAAGAAATTGAAGAGAGTGTTGAAACTGCATTATTGCAGGAACATGATAGTATCAATGGGGTTATAAAAGCAGAACTAGAAGTGATATGTATGAGAATGGAGGCTGAGAAGTGTCAAATGAAATTAAAGAAAATAATTGAAGAGAATGAAAGATTAATTGACATGTATGAGAAGGCAATGCAAGAAAATGATGACATTAGGAAACTATGACAAGACACTGTACAAAATAGGGATTCCATTTAATTGAATGTGGATGATGCAAGATTTCCCTATCTAGGGAGCTTCATCTGAATACAATTTTGATCATTTACGGTCGGTGTCATCACTGAATGATAAGGGCATTGGGAACCTTATTTGCAAAGGAACCTGAAGAAGATCATTCTCCATGACCATGTGAACGCTGAAGTGGTTGTAGGAACCATTGAAAGTAAGCAAGATGTTGTGGATTATCTCACTTGGACGTTTCTCTATCGCAAACTCACTCAGAATCTGAATTATAATAATCTTCAGGGTGTCAGTCACTGACACTTGTCAGATCACCTTTCTAAGCTTGTAGAGAGCACATTGACTGATTTGGAGGCAAGAAAGTGTGTGGTCATATAAGATGACATGTATCTATATCCTTTGAACCATGGCATGATAACATCTTATTATTATATCATCTACACCACCATCGAGCTATTTAGCTCATCCTTGATTGCAAAGACAAGTGCGAAATAACCTACCATTCTTCGACCATTGTCCTCGGAGGTGATCTCTCCAAAGTTTAGAGAGTCGTGTGCATGATCTCCAATTCGACAAGAGTCGCAGGTGAAGTCTCAACAACTATCTGATCAAATTATCGATGATGGCGATTAATTTCCTGATTGGGATTTATCCCACATTGGCAATGAGGCATAGTTTATATGGGTTTAATAAGACCACCCTCACTATGCTTATTCGATTCCTATTGCAAAGTTATGGCGGGGGCTCTAGGTGCTTGGACTTCACTAGAGAATCACCAGCCTAGAGCTCGGGACGACTTGTTAAGCCCCCTACATTATGGAAGAAGTGGTAACAATCATTGATTTACTGAAAAGATGATCTCGTCCATTGGATTAGTATTTTTTAATACATTGTTGGCATGAAGGTCATATGAGTGATCGTGGGCTTAGGTGCATTCGTTATTTCAATTGGTGGTAAGACTGCCATTTTTATCAGAGTCTTTGGCATAACGCCAAGTCTGGAGGATCACCAAGTTCGCTACCAAGTGAATAAACATTTGGATGTTGAGACCACTATTCTTGTCGGAGTTTTTGGCATACTGCCAATTGTGGAGGTTCGCCAAAACTAGTTAAAGACCTGCACAACACAAACACAAATACAATGACTTAGATAACATCACATTATTCGATGAAATCCATGGTGTGATAACTACAATTCATAACTGATATTAAAATAATAATTTAGATGCTTAAATCCTGAACGTATCGATTTAAGGATGTATTGTAATGTTTGTTAAATATTTGTATTACACATTAACACAGTCATTAGATTTGAGATATAGATCAAAGAGATGTGTGGTTATGAAAATTCATGTTAATGATTGTGATACTTAAAACAAGGGTTATGTAATATTAAATGAAGAGATGTGATGCTCATGAAAAGTTGTGAAATTGAATGAACAAACATGTTGTTTTGATGAAGATTTATGTTGAAGACATTTACAAGTGTGTTGAGATGTGAAGGAAGTGTGTGACTACAACAGAGACATTGAAGATCAAATGCAGAAAGAGACAGAGCAACAATCATGATATCTAGTGCACGATACATAATATTTCCAGATTAATGAACAAAGGGTGGCTCGGAGGTGCTAGGGCAGGTTGGAGCCTGCAAGGGAGTAGGTGCTTCATTGTCATTTGTAGCTGACTAAATAGGGGGTTGTATCCTCCTACCAGTTGGATCTGGTGAATAGGGGTGTGGGTGTATCCTGATCAGTGAATGTTGATCTAAAGAGGAAGAAAACACCTTCCTTCTATTGTAACTTTTAAAACATAATTTTGCAGTTAATAGAAAATTGTTTGTAGTTTTCCCAATTGGGTTCCATGATAAAACATTGTGTTCAATTTTTTTTTTCATTTATGCAATACATACAAAATCAAAAGTTTGATAAAATTATTGTGTCATTGATTCCCCCCCCCCCCTCTCAGTGACAGGATATGATCCTCAGAAGGCCTTCAAGGATTTATGTGTAGGTGTTGGGATAAAGAGGGAGTTTATTGTTATGTACAACCCACAATAGAACAGGGTGCCAGAAAGGAAGAACAAGGTTGTTTTAGGGGTTGCTAAATGTTGATGATTGCATCTATGTGAGACATTCTTAAGCTTACAAACCTGTGAGATGTGGATCATTGTAGCTATGTGAGAATTTCTCCAGCTTACAAACCTGAGAGAAATCCCCTAAGAAGGGTACGTGGCTCCTATCTGAGATAGAGCTGGAACATAGAGATGACCTCCTCCATTTAGAGAGTTTAGAAGAACTCCAGATGATTATCTTGTGGGAAAGGCGATCTACTAAGTTGGACGTGCCTGCGACTGAACGTGTGAAATCCCAAAGTGTTGGGTGCATCGTCATGAGAACAGAAATGAAGATGATGTATTAGCCTCCTCTGAGAAACATAGTTGACGAGAAACTCCAGATGACTCTCTTGTGTGATGCAGTGGGAAAGAATATATGTTGAGTGGACGTGCCTGTGGACGAGCACAGGTGAACGTGTGAAGAAATGGTTCTTTTGGGTAATGCAGTGAGCCATAGATATGGACATACCTATGGATGTGCCCCTAGTGGATGAGAACTAGTGGGTATATCAGATCCCTTGCTATATTTTTCAAGAGTCAGACTTGCCTGTAACCCTAATTGTAATATAAAGGGTACAGGTTGGCTCCACCTTAATGTGACTGGTAATTAATGTAAAAGATAATTAATTTGGCTAATATTAATTATATTATAAGCTAGTGAGGTCGACCCTGTTGTACCAATAGAAACTTATGTTGACAAGTTCAGGTTAGTATAAGTAAAGGCAAATTCCCCATTGAGGAATCATATCTTTCAAGTGAGTTTGGAAATTTCAGCAAGTACGCCTTCTTGAGAAAAGTGCACACCTCTCTTGGGAGCTACTATTCTAGGGTTTGAGCACCCACTTGTGTGCTAGGTTTTATATTAGTGGTGAAGGTATTTCTCTTGAGGAATATAGCAAAGGATTTTGCTGAGTTTTCTTCCCTTGTTGAGAAGGGTTTCGCAAGATACTTCTTGTGTTCTTGTGCATGGTGCTTCTTCTTGTGATCTTGGTTGCTGCAACATTTATGGTTATGGTTAAATGCTAAAAATGGAATGAAATTCATGCTTAACCTTGAATATTGAAAAATCAACATGGTTTCAGAGCATAGGTCTTGAAAGAACCCATTGAACAAGCATCTACCAAGTCTCCTCTCATTTTTGCAGAATCGTACTACCCTCCTAGGGTTTCCATAAAAATCCATATGACCTTCCTTTATTTGGTGATATAGCCCTTAATAGTTGGACTCTGGGGATATTTTTGGCATAGAAGAGTCCGACCTCCTCCAGTGCATCTCCATAAGCTCTCAAAGTGAAATTCCGAGAAATTTTGATTTTTGGCCCTAGAGTTTCTAGGGTGTCAAAATTTCTTGCAGAATATTAATCTTAGATTTCTGAAGAAACATTTCTCTTGAATCAACAAGCATATCTATGAAACTATCAAGTTGATTGTTGGAAGTCATAAGTCCAACATAATCTAAGGTTACTAATTCAACCTAATCTTTAGGTTTTCAAAATCCAGTTGGCGAGAGTTTGAAGAAACCAATCAAATGAAGAACATAGCCTTAGTAGAAGATAGGCTTGATGGAGCAAACAACTTCATCTCCTGTAAATCAAGGCTTCAGGTCACCCTTGAAGAATATGACCTCTTGGATGTGGTTAATAAAACCCTACCAACCACAACTACAGATGTAGAAAAGAAGATAAGAAATGAAGAATATGTAAAAGCAAGAAAATTAATCATCTACTCAGTAAGAGATCATCTCTTACCTCGTATTTCCAACCTGAAGACAACCTATGATATGTATGAATATTTGAAAGAAATGTTTGAAAGTCACAACACCCTTAGAGATCTTAACTTGAATATCCAACTTCAAAGTACCAAGATGATGAAAGGTGACACAGTTGCCATCTTCTTTATGAAGTTATGAGAGATTAAAGAACAGGTAGAGACCATCAGAGAAATCGTGTCCGATAGAGAACTTGTCTTAACCACTCTCAAAAACCTTCCAAAATCATGACAACCTTTCCTTCAGAGTATCAATGGAAAAGAAGCTCTACCAACCTTTGATATTTTATGGACAGATTGTACTCAAGAAGAACTAAGACTGAGAAATAGAGGAGTGGAAGATTCCTTAGAGGAAAATCATGCTTTTGCACTTCATACAAAGAAAGGAGGAAAATTCAAAAGAAATTTCAGGAAAACATTTAAAGGTGAGAAGTCTTCATCAAATCCGGGTTATCAAAGAAGAGATGTTTCCAAAATTCAGTGCTTTAGATTTGACAATTATGGAGACTATACAAGAAAATGTCCAACCAGGAAGAAGGGAAGATTGTTGGATTACTGAGAGGGGGGGTGAATCAGTAATAGCGTAATTATAATCCTTTTTCTTCAAATAATCCAAGTGTTATATCAATGTAGAATTATTATCCAGTAATTAGCAATAAGAAATGAACAATCACACACATACACAGTACACCATTGTTTTACATGGAAACCCAAATCGGGAGAAAACCACATAATGCTTTTTCTTATATGTCTTGAAGAATTATATTCATTGGAAGCACCAACATACTTTGTTTTCCAGCTACAACTTGAAGGAGGCTCCAACCCCCTAGTTTCTCAGGCTACAACCTGAGGGAAGCTCCAACTCCCCAATTCTCTAGCTACAACCAGAAGGAGGCTACAACCCCCTATTTTCTCCGGCTACAACCGGAAGGTGGCTACAACCACCTGTCCTTGCCCCGTCCAACCGCCCTGAAGTAGAAGTAGAATGAAGGAACCACTGTCACACTATCACTGTGAGATATACCACTGTAAACCTGTACAAATAAACCTAAACCATGCATCAACCATTCATCAACCTGTATCTCAACCTATAATCAACCTTTACCATAAACAAGTGCATCAATCATGCACCAACCTGTACCATAAATAAGTGCATCAACCATGCAGCAACCTGTACCGAACAATCTGTAATCAACCTGTACCATAAACAAGTGCAACCAAACATGTACCAAGTATGTACCAATCATGTGTCAACTACTCATCAAATATGACTCATCAATATGTACCAACATCATCAATTATACACCTCATGTATGTGTCAACTCATCAACTACTTGTCTCAACCATGTACCCAACTTGTACCTCAACCAAAAGCCCTCATCAATTTCATCATCCAAATATGATTTATAACTCTGTAATAGACCTGGTGTATATGATCACATACCTTCAAACCTTCCTTAACTTTAAACAACAAGATACTATCATTTACATCAAATTTTTCTTTAGTCTCACATGACTAGTTTTGGATTAGTCAACAACCCTAACTTGAAATAATCAAAACTGTGTACCTGTAATGAATAAAGATCTCAAATTGATACACAATGTTATTCATTGTTTTTTATGTAGTTTCTCTAGGTTTCAATACTTGTAACCTCTCATAAAAAAAGTTATAGCAAAAATGACATACCTTGCTGAATTTTGGCTTATTCTAGAGAGCGACCTTGTAGAGCGTCCCCCGCATGGAATACTTATTGAATCGATCTAAAACTGTTACAAAGAATACTAAAGACTGTAATATATCCAAAACATTTGATATTACTCAATTTGGATATGTTATGAAGAATTTATGATTTTTTTACCCGAAACACATGTTTTAGACTAGTTTCAGGACTAGCCACAAACCCTATTTTCCACGAAGTTTAACTCCAAAAATACAACGACCCATAAGAAAAATTATTTACCATATATAATTGGATATGTTTCCTCATTTGAATATCAATTTCAAGGTATTAATCATTCTAGAAAAAAAATTATTGCGAAAATGGTGAGATGACCTGTAAATAACATACCTTAGAAAGCATCGTCAAAGGAATTTATCCTTCCTTAAATTCTGGCCTTCTTTTCTTCACCTTTCCTCAGAAATTCGGCTTAGATATAATTTGGTTACCTCATACACCTATATATATTCAATATGCCCAAGTGTGATAAAAAATGAGAGAATATTTCCTCTTATTTATACTCTCCAAGTAGCTTCCTTAAAAACATCTTCTAGGTCACTTTGCCCACTTTCCTTATTTTAGGGTTAACCCACTTCTAATTTCTCCATTAAATTTCTCCATTAAATAATTTATTTTGTATTAATTTTTATATATAGTACACTCATCACTTCACTTTATTATTTACCTTCTAAAATCTCTTAAACCACTTTGACTACTTTGACCTTTTGGGGCTTCTAGATGACATATGAAGGTCCTCCAACTTCGTAAGGCCATAACTCTCAAACCATGAGGAGTTATGTGATGTTCCACATACCACCAGAAATGGAATGATATGTACCATCCATATAGAATATTATTACCTACAAATATATCAAAACTCATACAATTATCCATCAAACAAACTTGGGTCCATTACCCAAACCTGAGTTCTCCAACTTCTCATGGCCATAACTCTCTAACCGTGAGGAGTTATGTGACGTTCCACATACCACCAGAAATGGAAAGACAAGCACTATCCATATAGGATAGTTTCAATGACAAATTCAATGACCTTCATCTTATTATTCCACAAATAAGCATGGGTTCTCTAACCATACTTCTAGGATAACTCAATCCGCAAAGCGTCTTCCCATGAGGGCTTTCACCATAAGGGGACCACTTTGGAGTTCATACATTTATGCTTATTATCAACCATGACAAGACAATAACGAGTAATATTTACATCAAACAATATTGGGTCCATTAGCCAACCTTTGTGCTACGGGGATTTTTTCAAGGGTTGACATCAATGACAACCAACCTTAATCAACAAAGAAAATATGCTTCCACTGCTGAAATTGATCCAGACACACCTCAAAATAATTAAGAGAAGAGAGAGGAGAAGTACTTCCTCTAAAACTAAAGCATAACTAAAAACCAGGTAAATCAATTGATTTCAAATTTTATAATTGATTTCGTTTTTGAATAAATCCCTAGTATGGGAGCGCTCAAAGTCTTGGACCATTATCCCTGGTACGGGAGTCCAAACCATATTTAATTGATTATTATGCAAGAAAAAGTAGATACGTTGTACTTAAAGAAGAGATACCCATTCAACAAACCTAGAGAACCTCAGATGGAGATTGACAGTAAGACACTACCTTCTCCCCCTTCAACAACTCAGAGGGAGACATACATTATTCAAGTTGATCCAGTTGCTCCAGTTGACATGTTCAGAGATATTGCAGTAGGACATAAATGGCCTACCCAGACTCACTCTCCAAGAGGTCGAGAAACATATAAGCCTCTCAAGGCACATCTCGAGAAAGTAAAAGAGATTTTTTAAGATATCCTTCAGTCACGAGCCACCATATTGATGTTGAGCCTCTTTGTCTTAGAGAAGCAGCAAGAGAACAGGTATGACACGATGCTATAACAAAAGAATACCAGTATATCTTAAAGAATGATGCATAAGATATTATTCAGGGACCAGAAGGGAAGTATGTGGTAACTTCCAAGTGGATCTATAAGATCAAACATGCAACTGATGGAAGTGTTTAAAAAATACAAAACCTATAGCTAGAGGTTTCACAAATAGAGGGAGTTGTCTATGATGAGACACTTGACCCAGTAAACCTGATACACTTCCATCTGTACTACCATCCATGATTTGGAAACTATATCGGATAGATAAATTCTTGATGAGTTTGGATTTCAACAAGAGTGTTTTTGATCCAAACCTATATCATTATAGTGTTAATGACGAGAGCCTGATTTTGATGACTTATTCAGAAAGTCTTGTTGCTGGATACAAGTAATCCTTGACTTCTGAATTCGAGATGAAGAATCTGAGTATGATGCACTACTTCTTAGGATAAGAAGTATGACAGAGGACCGATGAGATTTTCCTGAGTTAAGGAAAATATACAGTGAATATATTAAAGAGGTTCAAGTATGATAGAATGAAAAATCCACCGTGATGAATTTAAAAGGAGAAGATTGATGATGATTCAGACGAGACTAATCTACAACTAATTACATCACTGATGTATCTAGTTAACACCAAAATTGATTCATGCCATGTAGTGAATGAGCTTAGTCATTTAATGAGTCAACCGAGACAGACTCACTAGACAATAACAAAACATGTATTAAGATATATACGAGGCACAATTGGATATGGCCTGAGATATGCCTCCAGAGTGAACTCGAGTTTGCAAGCTATGCCGATTCTGACTGATTAGAAAGTATAGTGGACCGGAAGAGCACATTCGGTTGATGTTCTAACATGAATTTTTCCATAGTTTCCTGATGCAGCAAGAAACGAAATATCTGTGGTCTTGAATACCAGAGAAGCAGAGTATGTACTATTGAGTGTGTGAAGCAGTATGGCTTCACAAGCTTATGACATATTTACTTGATCATGAGATGAACCCTATGATTATAACCAAGAGCCGTGTATAAAGCTCCTTGAGAACCCAATGTTTCCTGATGGATCGAAACATGATGAGATGAAATATTCTTATATCAGAGATATGATCGTACACATGTAGTACCTTCCTACACATGAGCATATTGCAGACATCTTCACCAAACTAACTTGGTGAAGAGTGCCTCCCTATTTGAGAGAGAGTATTGATGACTCCAACCCAGACAAAATTCAAAGTACATCCATGTGAGACTTGGCATGATGAAGAATGCCTCCCTAGATGAGAGGGAGTGTTGATGATTGCAGCTATGTGAGACATTCTCCAGCTTACAAACCTGTGAGATGTGGATCATTGTAGCTATGTGAGACTTTCTCCATATTACAAACCTAAGAGAAATCCCCTAAGAAGGGTATGTGGCTCCTATGTGAGACATAGATAGAACTTAGAGATGACATCCTCCATTCAGAGAGTTGAGAAGAACTCCAGATGATTATCCTGTGGGAAAGGCAATTTGTTGAGTTGGACGTGCCTGTGGTTGAGCACAAGGTGAACGTGTGAAATACCAAAGTGTTGGGTGCATCATCATGAGAACATAAATGAAGATGATGTATTAGCCTCCTCTGAGAAATAGAGTTGACGAGAAACTCCAGATGACTCTCCTGTGTGATGCAGTGGGAAAGAAGATCTGTTGAGTGGACGTGCATGTGGACGAGGTGAACATGTGAATAACTGGTTCTTATGTATAATGCAATGAGCCAAATATATGGACATCCCTATGGATGTGCCCCTAGTGGATGACCCCTAGTGGGTGTATCATATCCCTTGATATATTGTTCAAGAGTCAGACCTGCCTGTAACCCTAATTGTAATATAAAGGGTACATGTCGACCCCACCTTAATGTGACTGGGAATTAATGTAAAAGATAATTAATATGGCTAATATTAATTATATTATAAGCTAGTGAGGTCGGCCCTGTTGTGCCAATAGACACTTATGTTGACATGTTCAGGTTAGTATAAGTAAAGGTAAATTCCCCATTGAGAAATCATATCTTTCAAGTGAGTTTGGAAATTTCAGCAAGTACACCTTCTTGGGAAAAGTTCACACCTCTCTTGGGCGCTAGTCTTCTAGGGTTTGATCACCCTCTTGTGTGATAGGTTTTATCTTGGTGGTGGAGGTCTTTCTCTTGAGGAATATATCAAAGGATTTGGTTGGGTTTTCTTCCCTTGTTTAGAAGGTTTTCCTAGAATACTTATTGTGTTCTTGTGCATGGTGCTTCTTCTTGTGATCTTGGTTGTTGTAACATTTATGGTTATGGTTAAATACTAAAAATGGAATGAACTTCATGCTTAACCTTGACTATTGAAAAATCAACACTAAATCCATGTTGTATGATCAAGATCTTCCTAGGTTCTTATGGGAAGAGGCATGTAACATAACAATATACATACATAACATGAGTCCTCACAAGAGTTGGGGAGGAAGACTTCGAAGTAGGTATTCACATGGAGGAGACCTGAGATTGGACACTTAATAATTTTCAGGTGCCTTATCTACTATCATGTCCCCTTAGAGAAGAGGAAAAATCTTGAGGCCACTGCTGAGAAGTGGATTTTCGTTGGTTACAACGAGAATTCCAAGGCATACAAAGTCTACATTCCTTCCTTGAGGAAGACCGTGATTAGGAGGGATGTGAGGTTTGAGGAGGAAAAAACCTTGAGGAAGTCTCATGATATTGGTGCAGCAACAACATGGGATCATGAGCTAGAGAATCATAGGACTGACAATGGAAAGTTAAAAGTGCAGGTATAGGTACAAGTGCAGGCATAGTTGATCAGATTACAGATCAGGATGAGGAGTAGGAGGCTCCTCGAGTACATGAAACTCCTTCTACTACTAGGAGGAGGAAGACCAGATGGGCAGAGCAGACATTAAGAGAGGCACATGAGTAAATGGGTGCTCCTAGTACATCAACCAGAGAGAGTCGATAACCACAAATATTTTCTAGTTACATGGCTCTGATGAGCGAGTTGTTGGAGGCCAATCCTTCCAACCTTGAGGAGGCATCACAACAACAGATGTGGGTATATTCCATGGTGGAAGAGTATGCTTCCATCATGAAGAATGATGTATTGGAGGTGGTGCCCCGGAAAGAGGAGAAATCAATGGTTGGCTCTATATGGATCTATAATATCAAGCACACTGCAGATGGCACTGTGGAGAAGTTCAAAGCTCTCTTTGTTGCTAAGGGAATTTCTTAGAAGGAGGGAATCAATTATGATGAGACATTTTCCCTAGTGTTGAGATACACTTCGATTAGGGACTTGATCTCGATTGCAGCAGAGATGGGGTGGAAGATCCACCAAATGGACATGACGATGACCCTCCTTAATGTCATCATTGAGGAGGAGGTGTACATTGAGAAACTGAAGGGTTTTGAGGTGCATGGGATGGATTCCCATGTATGCAGGTTGAGGAGATCCTTGTATTGGGCTCAATAAATCTCCCAAAGTGTGGTACTCACAGATTGAAAGCTACTTGCATGGGATGGGATTCACCAAGAGTGAGGTAGACTCTATCCTCTACTTCATAATAGTTGGAGTTCAACCACTCATTCTTGTGTTGTATGTAGAAAACTTCTTTCTTACGGGTTCTGAGAGGCTCATTGTAGAGTGCAAGAGGGATATTTATTTGGGGTATGAGATGAAGTATTTGGGGTTGATGCACTACTTTCTGGGGTTAGAGGTGTGGCAGTGAGATGGTTAGATCTTCCTTGGACATGGGAAATATGCGGTGGAGATCCTGAAGAGATTTAGGATGTTGGACTGGAGGCTTGTGTCTAGGCCCATGGTGACCAACTAGAAGAAGCTAGATGATTCCATATCAGATGCAGTGGACTCTACTCTTTACAGATTGTTGATTGGCTCTCTGATGTATATGTTCAACACTAGACCAAATATATGCTTTGCAGTTAACACACTCAGTCAGTTCATGTTTGAGCCAAGGAGGATACACTAGGTGGCAGCAAAGCATGTTCTGAGATATCTGCGTGGCACAATCAAGTATGGGTTAAGTTACATCCATGGAGATGGGGTGAAACTGACAAGATTTATAGATGTAGATTGGGAAGGAAGCACAGTGGAAAAGAAGAGTACTTCAGGTTGTTGCTTCAACTTGGGATCAAGAGTTGTTTCCTAGTTTAGCAAGAAGAAGAAGTCAATGGAGTTGAGATCTGCTAAGGAAGATTACATGGAACCTAGATTAGTAGCATGTGAGGCCATTTGGCTTCATGAACTTCTCATTGGTTTGTTTGGCCAAGAGTTGGATGTGATTGTCATTCATTGTGACAATTAGAGGCTGCATCAAGCTCTCTGAGAATCCAGTGTTTCATGACAAATCCAAACACATAGAGATCATATTTCACTTCATCGGGGACTGTGTGCAGAAAGGGACAATGGAGTTGCAATGGGGCCAAAAAAGCAGGGCCGATTTTTCAAGGCCAAAAAAGCAGGGTCAAAAAAGTGGGGACAAAAAAGCAGGGCCAAAAATACAAGGGCAAAAAACCAGGCCGAGTTTGTTGGGTTGTAAGAAATTTCTGAATTTTCTATTGTTGTAAATTAATTCCTTTGAAACCAATAAAGCCCCTCCTTTGTTGGTTTTCCCCACACTGGGTTTTCCAAAGTATTTATGGTGTCTCTATTTTTTATGTGTTTGATTTCCATTTACTTCTGTTGTGCATTTTAGTTAAAGAACTCAGCTATAAATTACTTGCATAATTTTCAAAAGTTAAATTTAGTAGTAAATTAATTTCTGGGTGATTAAAATTATTGGCAATAATTTATGTTTGTTGAGTTTAAAAGAAATTAACATGGAGCATGATGTGTAACAAGGGTTATTGGTTTCGTATAATGAATGTATTATTTGATGTGATGAATGTTACCAAATGGACGGATGATATTTATCGGAATAATCCAATGAGAATGTGTGTTATTCTTAACCAAACACGGTTGCAAAGTCAAAAGAAGACAAATGGATGAACAAGATTTGAAGACAAGTAATATTAACAAATAAGTTTCATGACAATGACTATTTTAAGAGATTTGTAACATTCCTTCAATATAATAATAATATCTTATAATTTTTTACAAAATATAATATTAATATTTTAACTTAAAATTAAATAAATCATTTTTTAAAACTTTTGTATCGAAAGGCACATTTTATAGTTTAGTATAGAAGATATTGTGACATCCGTCCCATATATAACACTTATGTGGAAATAAATTAGAAAAAAATGGAAATTAAAAAATAAAAATAAAAAGAATAATAAATTCATCCACACACACATGTCAATTGAGTCTATCTTGGGTGATTAGGGAGGAGAAATGTTATCCTCCCCAGCCAGGTTTAAATCTTTCTTGTGACATGCTTCATTCTTCATGAGACAAATGTTTGTTGAGGCTATGAGTCATGATATCTTGCTTACAAGAAAGAAGGTGGGGTAAATAGTTACATGTAACACACACACACACACACACACACACACACACACACAACCGTCATAGATCTAGCCTAACCCAAATTTAGCAAACACTGAGATGGATCAAATCTCTTGAGGTGAAATTTTTTCCTTAAAGATTTCAGTATCATAAATATTTACATCTCAAAGGGATTTGATCTCTCTCAACACTCGATAAATCCAAAACTAAAAAAATCTATGCTAATATATCCTTCTCGACATTTGATAAATTCAAGATTTAAATGAATCTATACTAATATAATATCCATTTTCAAATAGCCTGGTGGATTAGCTTGAGTGGATGAGTGTTGTGGTTATAATGCAAGAGGTCTTGGGGTCAAGTCCCCAGCCAGCTATATTGTTGAGATTGTTGGGCCTCACTTGATGTCCCCACTGGGTTAGGATCGTAATCAGGGCTGGCGGTTTACCCCATTTACCATCCATGTATCATGGGAAGTACTCAGAGGGTTTTCCACGAGGGTTTCCTTGGAAAAAAATATATATCCATTTTCAAATATTCAAGTGATTATTATATATATACATTCCACTATTAACACATTTTTTTATTCAAAGAAAGAAAAAGCCTACAATATTAAGGGTTGTTGAGCTAGTTGAAACAATCTCAAGACCCCAATGTGCAACAACATCATCATGTGTAAATACAACTTGGCCACCTAAAAAAACGGTAGACTTGCACTCCTACAAAATGCATATACTTCAAGTTTTGTTAGCTTGGTTTGTGGTCCTTTGCAAACGAGGATCTCAGATCGGACCCACATTGCAAATGAGCACAACAAATTCGAATCCATTCACATTGTTATAGATTTGCAAATTTCCATAGTAAATTTGGTTATAAATTTGCAAATTTCCACTGTACATTTGGTTATAAAGTTTGAAAGTAAGTTAATTTTATATTACAATGATTTTCTTTTTTATTACATAAAATTATTTTTAGATTTCAACAAAGTTTTATCATAATTCAAGTTTTGTGTATTTTTTTATTTTTATTTTTAATATAAATGAATATATTTGTATTATAAAAGTGTTGTAGTTAGATTGTTTAATGCACAAATACATATAAGTATTCATCAAAATTGTTTTATGCGAGTTCAAAACTTGAATCTGGAATTCTTTGTCTACATACATTTTCTCATAAAGAGGCTTATGTTTCCTACTATTCGTGTGTATTCTAATAGAAACATCGACAAATTTAAAAAAACATAGTACATTATTAGAGAACTTCTTGAGTATCCATTTACTTTATTCTACTTCAACTCAGCTTCAATTTAGTGTTGATTATGTTCTACTCTAGAAACTCCATCTCCACATCAATTGATTGTTGTTGTACTATATCATCTTCTTTGATACACAAAGAGGATATAGATAAACAAGCCATGGAGAATTCCATACAATGGATGTTAGCCATATTAGCAACCATTTTATTAAGGGAAGCACAATCAACATGTAGCTTATCAATTTGGTGTCTTTGATGTTCTAGGGTCTGCATTAGTGAGGCAATTTTACCATCTCTACTTGTTTCTTGGGTATTTACTTGTTCTACAACATAAGTGTTATCACTGAAATTTCGTCCGCAAATGGTTACAGGAATCCAGCAGCTTCAAATAGTTATGAGTTCACCCATGGACCAAAATTACCAAAGAAAGCATTTCCAAAAGGTCCAAAACTATACAACCAGTTATAAAATTAAGGTGCGCTATGACTACACAGGGTGCGGGTGCACATGCGCCATCCAGAAACGCAAGAAAAGCGCACATGCGCACGATGCACGACTGTGGTCGCTAAAATCTGCGCACACATGAGAACGATGCATTTATGAGATTGGTCGGCCTCCCACCCACTTCTGGTTCAGCTTCCAAGTTGATTTGACATCCAAATCTCGGCTGGATCCGATTGGGTGGCTGGTCAAAGACCTAAAAATTCCCTAAACAACCTCTTTTCACACTAAAAGCTTAGTCTTTTATGTTTCTTTTTCTAACCCTTTCCTTTGTTGCTGTCTTGCTTAGCTAACCCAACTAAGCTTGTAAGCACCTCTGTTTTGTCATTTAGGTGACAAAAGAGGTGCAATAATAAGTAATTGTTTTTTTGTTCTCTATTATATACACTTCCTGACATCTAAGAACCCAACAAATTTCTACCAACTTGCAAATTAGAATGGCCCACATGTCTATAAGCCATTTTCATTTCGAGTCTCATACCTAGAAACCACATAGGTTCACTTCCTTCTGCTCCCAAACTACATGAATCACCAATTTCAATCCCAATATAACCAAAAGCAATATGAACTGCACTTACCCAATGTCATCGATACCAATAGTTGCACACTAGGAACGGTCAATCCCAATTACTACAAGAAACAAAGTATTCAAATTTCCATCACATCCACCAATCTAGTCTATTTCCACCACATCCACCAATCCAGTCCACGAAGACTCAACTCAAGAACAAATTTCCTTCGACTGTAATCCCACCATCGGTGGACACCCTTGAAGCATTGAATTGTTCAATTCCAAAGGTATTCTCCCTCAGATTGGCATATTAGAATGAATCAAATACAAGGGCTAACCAACAACCCAACAAACTACTCTTCAATAACTGTGAACCATGAAAATTCTCCAAATGCATCTGAGAGGCACACCTCTTACGTGCAGTAAACATCATGTCACCACACTTTGGCCATGATCTCACCCACATTGAGATTAATGAGATGGGGTGGTTGATTGATCCAATCCATTGAATGTTGCATGTGTGAATGGGTTGTGGCACATATGCACAACACTTGAACTCAATGTATCTTGATGTTGAAATTGACAAGCCATGTGTTTGACATGCATGAAATAAGTCTTAAACAATCTACCTTGTGATTAGAGGGGGTGTTAAACATAGTACCCCATTTTCCCCTATTAATCTATGCATTATCAAATGGCTATGGAATTGGAAACCACACTCTAGCCTGCTTACATTATTAGGTAACTTGTCATGTTTCCAGTTGTAAGCTCTAAGCACGTGAAGGAACTTAAATTCCTCAAACCTTGCCACTTTTTTTTTATTCTATGGAATATTTTTGATAAAATACTGTTGTTTTTATCAAAAAAAAATCACACAGATTTTATGACCATTTCTGATTCTTCAATGACAATTATTTTCCTTAAACACCTTTCATTAAAAATCATCATCCCTTGGAATAAAGCAAGAGATTCGACTTGATTGTTTGTAGTCCTTCTCAATCCCCATGCAAAGGAGTTTTCCTCATTTCCTTCAAGATCAAGAATAATCCCTCCCACTCCAAGTTGCTCCTGATTCAAGTTGTGTGTATGATGGAACAATGCCATTAAAAGTTTTGTTTAATTATATATTGATTCATTGTTTCAAATAAATGATTGAAGTTCAAAATAAATCAAAGCTGCAACTTCCTGTATTATTGGATTTCGATCATTAGAAAAAAGTTTACTACAAGATTTTCTATCTCACGAGACTTGAGATTGACTTGACTACCCACGAAATTTATGTTCTTAGAGAAACAACATGATATGTTTGACTCTTTTTTTTCTCTCTCTCTCTTAGTGCTTCTTTTAAATTTTAAGAACATTATAATTGGCCTAAATATGTTAGGTACGACAAGTGTTTGTTTTATGGACAAGACAATCATGAAAAGACAAACCATCAATTATAACTTCAACTAAATTATTTCGACAAAGAATACTCTTCCCTCAAAATCACTTAAAACTTACACCTAACTGCTCTAATTGATTATTTTTACTTCTCATCTTGCGTGATGCTTGGGTCTACCATCACCTTTCTAAAATAGTTAAAATAGTGTTGATCAAGCATATTGGATAACAAAAACATCAAGTAACTTATTTTTCATATTGCAAACACACCATTTCATTTTAAGATTTTATTATTACACTCTAATTTGCAAAAAAAAAAAAGTTAACATGTATTAGAACATTATTATATCAAGAAAAACATTAAAAAAAATCCTAATCAACAAATAAGGCCTCATTTCAATTATCCCTATCCAAAATAAAACTTGAGCACAAATAAGCTACTATGCCAATTGAAACTCTAATGTTTAGGTCATTTTATCTCCTCGTAGCGTTGCTTTCTTGTTTTTCCAATACTTTTAAGTACATAGAAAATGAAGGAGGCTATTAACATAGACTTGTCAACCTACCCTATTTATACTTGCATATAACATGTTAAAAATATACAGTGAGAACCACAAGCATTATATTATATTACAATGATTATAAACATGGAACAAAATTTATTGATAGGAATATACATTATTATAACAATATCTTGTATTTATTACATAGATACAACTATAAGTTAGAGAAGGTATGACACTAAATTAACATTTTTTTTTATTGTGACATTTTTTTGGTTGAAGTCGAGGACTTATTCTCCCTAATACAGGATTATATTTGCATATGCTACGATCATATTTGAGTTAATGGAGTTGCACTCTCGAGCATGCCACTCCAAGGATTCCCTATTTTTGTTGGAAATCAAACTTGAATTAATGATGGTAAATTCCCACATGTTTACCACTACACCATAACTTAGTCGACAATATCATTAACAATGTTAGTATCAGAATGAGAATAGATATTATCACATAAATCCAAATTTTTAAAATAAAAAATTATTATGAAGAATACTTACTTTTATCTTATTTTTATTATATATATAAAACTATTCACAACGCAACACAAACATAATAAAAATAATTAATATTATGAACCAAAATATCAATATACAAATTAAGATAATAATACATCACATAAATAATAATCATGACTCAAAATTAACTTACACACTCTAAAATAAATTCACCCATTTACACGTGAAATTATTCAATAAAAAAACAAAAAAATATAAAAAATGAGCCACCTTTTTCACATTATAGAGATCAAAGAATTGCTCCATCTGAAGTATCCATGTGATTGGGTCCTTGCCATCAAACTTCCTCATATCAATCTTAGGAACGTGGTTGGTCTTCAAACCAAAGTTGGAGTTTATCCATTCTTGATTCACCTTCCTTGTGTCCTCATCATGAATTTCATGGGATGCATTTTCACTTTCAGGTGTCTTCTCTGTTACGAAATTTTTCAATACTTCCATGATCTCCCCTTTTAAACCCTCCATCATCTCTTGTAGTTCATCTTTTGTTACTATCTTCTTTTGTAAATCATTTATGTCCCTACGCATTTCTTCACCTTCATCAAGAGTCCAAGTAGGATTGTCTAGAGGCTTATTTGGTGTAGAAGTTCCCTTTTTGGGTGGCATGTTGGCCAAGTATCACTTTTGAACCTTGATTTTGAGGTGGTTCTTCTAGACAATCTTTCTTCTATTGTATCTCCCAAGTTTCAGCCCTTCTGGGTATGAAACTTTCTTTTATGTAGCTCTCTGATATTTCTTCTCTGCAATGCCATAGGTCTAATCAAAATTGGATGTGCCAAGTAGAATTTATGGTAACTTCCCCACAACTTGCCGATTTTTGGCCTTTCCAGGAGATCTCACTTGTATAGCATGCCCCACACAAAATAATTGATATAAATTCTGAAACTCGCACCAGACATGACATTTGAAAGAGGGTCGACGTCCATTTGGCTATGTTTCTGAAGAGTCACTGGAAGAAGAACCTGGTTTTAATGCTTATGCGACTGAGGTGGAGAACCCAGAGCAGGACAACTACTAGGATTTGCGAGAATTGGAATTCCCTCATCTTTCTACTTCTTCCTTTGTGGGTAAGTTGTGACACTTTGTCCCCTCTCTTTACTGTTCCTTGTCTACTTTGGAAAGGGAGCAACTCGATTCTCATTTCTCTGTTTTTACGAAAGATAGTGGAAACTCTGAGAACCTTGATCTACGACTTGTTGAGGAGGAGGTAGTCTTGCCTAGTAAGGTGATGGGTGTCTCTGTTAGTGTTGTGGATAGGGTGTGTGAGAGGGTGATTCCTGAACCTGTTATCTCGGGGATGCCTTCATTAGTCTCTTCCGATGCTGAGGTTATAACAAAGAAGCAAGTTGAGACTCTACATATGTAACATCCCGCTCTGACGCACTTACCAAACTTATTATTTGTGGACACTTGCTCGCAAGTGATCTGGATTTATATGATGATAAAACTTTTCTTTCATTATGATGCTTTGAGTTATATGACAGGATGTTTTTACTACCTTGGTGTAGACAGGTGCTGCTGACTCAGTTTCTTTGAGTGTGCAGGGTGTCAGACCTTGAGGATGCAGAGGCATCGGTAGAACTCCCTTGGACTCCAGATTGAGTCAGGGAGTGGGGTATTTGAGTTGTTTCATTTATGATGATATTGTTTCGTTTTGATGATGTACTATTGATTATATGATATGTTGCTGACGTAATCTGACATGATGGTTGATGATGCAGGCTGACGATAGCTTGCCGACCGTGCTCACATATGGAGTAAAGGGGCCACACACGAGATCCAGAGAGTTGAGGGAGAGGTGTGGACAGCAGCCCTGCCACAGCCTACTAGCACTCCCGCCGTGGCTCGAACTGTAGGTTAACGACTAC
>JASDQU011176397.1:0-11534 GCA_032191745.1 Picea mariana
AAAAGAAAAATTATTACAAGAATAGACTGCCTGAAAGTAAAGATCTCTATGAGAATAGGCTGCTCACTCACCAGTGCCAAAGACTTGAACGACTTGAAGTCAAGAAGAATCTAAGGTTATCAGTAATGTAAGGTGGAATCTTCTCTTTGTGTAACGTGAACGCAGATTCGTTCCAACTTGCGGGCATTCCATTGAATCCGGACGACCATTGAAATCAGCGAACAAAACTGAAGGTACTTTGGAAATTGGGGATAGTGCATGATCTCTATCCACTTCATTTGGCGTGTTTGCTAAACGTTACACTTGTTGGGTTTTATTTGGCCGGAACAAGTAAATTTGGATAAAATTGTTATTTTTTGTTGTTTAAATTGCATTTCTGAATGTATAAATTGATTCAGTGTGCTGAGAAACCCTTGGGACACTCGAATTATACAAACTTAGCCACTCAAATCTGCAGATCCAACCATTCATCATCGGATTTCGAGCAAACTGAAAAAATTACGAGAAAACATCCAAAAGGTAGAACATTTAAACTACTACTTGGAGAAATGGACTTTTCTACCATCACCGCCTACTTGGTATAGAAAATATAGAGATTACCCATAAAGTATATACCAGTTTGGTATGTGTAGGGTTTAGTCCCATCAAATCACAGGTTCAAATCTCATGGAAAGAGATTAAAAATGAGAGTGGGGAATTAAACTGTCCTATTAAAAATAATGGTACAAAACACCGTAACTTAATTGAAATTTGTTTTGCTTTTTTTATCTAACCAGGATCTCGTCAAGTTATAAATTAATTCAGACACTCTAAAAACAGTGAAAGCAAAATGATTGTGTTTCCTACTAGAAATGCAAAGAGATAAAAAAATCTCCACAACAATTGGGATTTGTAAAAGATTGTTTTTTGATAGACATTTTAGGGAATGCAGTGGGCATAATTTAAAATATATATAAATTGGATTATGTGTTGTTGTAATGGTGAAATTTGTTTGTTAAGGTTGTATATTTGATTTTTAAGTTTGTAATATTTGAAGTTATTAATTTATTTTTGCATGTTCTGAATTAGATATGATTTTTGAAAAATGTGTTATTTTATAGATAGTTATTCAATTTTCAAAAAATTGATTTTTATTATATTTATGTAAATAGATAAAATTACCTAAATAAAATAGGAAAATTATTAAAACAATTTAAAAATGTGATATTCTAAAAAAAAATAAAGATAACCTAACATGCATCAAAATTGTTAGAACAATAACATCTATTTTTCATTATAATTAAAAGTTAATATTAAAAAAAAAAATGAAAAAAAAATGTGAACTTAAAATTGTGTAAAAAAAAAACATATATTTAACACAAATTTGTGTTTAATTCTTATTTTTCCTAGCCTCTATGCTCACCTACAACCAACTATATTTCATCTCAAGTTTGCAATCTTTCTCTTTATGATGTTGATTTTGGTTAATTTCTAGCTTGGTAAGGGTCAGTGATGGAGAACACAACATGTACTATGTAGAGCATGCATGTGAGAGTGTTAGAATGAATGCTAGAGTCAAACACAATGAAAAGATTGCTGGAAAATGTGATTGAACTTACTTCTGACTAGGGGAATGTAGGACCCTTACACTTCCCATGATGATTGTACTCAACCCGTGCTTTCATAACTATGTGAAAAGACTTTGCCCACCAACCTTTTACATGCATTGATTGGTTTGATAAGTCAAAAAAAGTGGATAGCTTCTTTTAATACAAGTGGTAGAAAGACATGAATTCTAAGTCTAACACTTCGCAATAGAAGATTTATTTTCCTGTAGCCCCCTCTTCTTTTCTCTTCCCCTTTAGTGGAATCATGCCATCTTGGATCCATATATTTTATATTCGAGCATGGATATTTATATAACTTGACTTTATGGTGGCAAGCCTAGCACAATGTCAATATACATATACTTACATCATACATGTATAGCCATTCACTAGTGAGAGCCTTGACCTCCACACTAGGAAACGATACTAACCTATTTATATTATTTAAAATTTATACATAGTCTTATCCAATACATTCAAAAGGTTAAAACCTAGATATTACACAATACTAGAAAACAACAAATGAAAAAAAAAACTTTATATTTAACCATCAATAAATACACTAAATGATATAAAATAACAATAAAAACAAGAAAGAAATAGTGGTGACTAATTTTTAATTACAATGTAAAAATAAAAATTATAATTTTGTTCTTAATGTTGATTGCTCTTGTTAAATTCTTTTTTAAGAGTTTTTTTTAATCTAAGTTTGACTTGCAACTAAGATTGCAATATTTCAATTATCAACTCAATTTTATATTATATTCAATAACCTTTATATAATTTTATGTGCTTTTGGAAGCTGAGATTAAGGTTTAAATGAGTCTTGGCTAGTATAAATGTAGAATTTTAAAAACTTGGAATATTTTCATCCCATCTATCTACTAGGCTATAGAATTAGTATTCAAAATTCTAGTATATTTGTGGTTTTTAGAGCAAGTTTAGGTAATTGCATTGACAAACTATGAGTCTTTTGTAGAAACTATGAGTCTTTTGTAGGCAAACCAAAGGACTTCTACAAATTGATGACTTTTACAATATCTCTTTAAGATTACAGATAATAAATCAAGAAGTTGCTTTGATACAAGGAACATATTTGATACCATTAGATATGACAATATACAAAAAGTTGATATTTAACAGATTCCATATACCCCTCAAGTATGTGGGGAGGGGCATTAATAGAAAAACTTTCATATGTGGGTGGGTGGGGGGAGCGGTATTAATAGAAAAACTTTATTATGTGGGTGGGTGGGTGAGAGGGGCATTAATAGAAAAACTTTAATAGGGGGGCATTAATAGAAAAACTTTATAAAGTTTTTCTATTAATGCCCCCCACCCACATATGTTTAATAAAGTTTTTCTATTAATGCCCCCCACCCACATATGTTTAATAAAGTTTTTCTATTAATGCCCCCCACCCACATATGTTTGAGGAACTAAATTTGACCGACCTTCATAGTTATAAAATGTTCTTTTAAATGTGACTTGCCAATTTGAAGAGCATTGAAGGCCTCAATTTTCCACAGATAACTAGCAAGACCTTTTTCTAACAGCTTAGTATTAGGACCTTTTTCTTTGTCCAATTTATGTTCTAGCTTCCTTCCCATATTATTCTTCCTTTGTACGCTTGTTGTGATCATTTGTTGTCCCTTAACTAGCTCTTCTAGCTCTATAACTTTTGCAAAGTTTTCCTTTTCCACAGTTGAATTCCTCAATGTTGGCTTGTAATAACGTTTGTTTGGCATGTATGCAACATATTGTTGCAAACCATGTTAGTCCCGACACCATATTGTTACTCGAGGTTGCGGTATTTGTTTATGCTAAAAACTAAGGTTGTGGGATAAGTTGGTTTAATACATAATTAAAAAAAATTATTTATGGGTAATGGGCTCACACGGTGTAAAGGTAGCTTGATAGAATGAATAGTGTAAGATTTATTTTTTTTAAATATGATATAAACTAATATAATGAATTGAAGGTGAAATCATATATATACACAAAGCATTTAATATTTTTAAATACATTGTGAAATTGACTAAGTTTGATTTCATAAATATAAATATAAAATAAGAATCAAAATTTAAACTTGAATATTAAATTTAAAGTTTTGAATATCAATGGATAAAAGTTTGATATCCCAAAATCTAAATGTGAAATTCACATATACACTATTGGATTTTTCAAATTTTAATAACATTTTCTATGTTTAATGTATGGAGTTTTCATAGCATAGTAAAATTATCAAATACATGAGAAACTTTGCAATATGAAAGACAAGAGTTCCATGAACCACTTATCAAAACATGGTAAAATGGTAATTTTATGATTACAATTATCATAACAAGTATTAATATGGTAAAATGAGAATTTAAATGAACAAACCATATAATTGAGGCAATAGGTGCTTTCTATAGTATAGTATGAGGGAGATGTGTCCCTTCTGTGTTCAACATGGAATTGACATGTAGCATTTAAAAAATATATCTATAACAAAAAAATTCAATGTCGGCCATAAATAAATATTTCAATGTCCACTTTAAATGGAATATGATTCTCTTGAGGGACTAGAATACATACCTCAAAAATCTTTACAAATCCCCTAATGTTGTGAACAACATTCCAAACTTATTTACAAATGATGAATTTTTTTCTATAAAAGACCTAGAGTTTGGGGTTTAGTGGCTCACAAAAGGGAAATTTAAGGACATTGAGGGTTGCTAAGTTGAAATCTTAAAAATTGGAGGGCTTGTCCTCATCCCTCACATACACAAGCTCTTCACTTTCCCAGTCAAGCAAGGCTTCTCTAAACTCTAGATGCAAAGCCTCATTGCACTTATTTTTAAAAGTGGGGATAAAAACAATTCATCTAATTTAGGACCATTATGATTAGCCCCATTTTAGCCAAGCTATATGGAATTATTTTGGAAAAGAAGATTAGCATATGGCTAGATAGCCACGAAAAAGAGAAAAAGGCTAGGCCGGATTTAGGAGCTATGATTCTACTGTGGACCACCTTGTTACACCATAGGATCATTGCGGAAGAGTGTCACAATAATAAAATCAATCTCCTTTGTTGTTTCGTTGACTTTAGAAAATATTTTGACATTATGCCCATGATGAACCTTTGGAACATGTTAGAAGAGCTCAGAGTTCCTTTCAAGTTGAGAAATGTTGCGGTAAGGTCAAATGAGAGTGTTATTGCCAAGTTTAGGAACATTGAGGGCTGGTCGGAAATTAACTATAATATAGGAGTCAAGCAAGGTTGTCCCCCGTCACCTACCCTTTTTGGCATACACATTGACAAGTTAGAAGATTGTTTGGAAGAAGCAAGTTGTGTTTGCCCGACTCTCACTAGTATAGTCGTCATCCTTCTTATTTACACCGACAATATTATTCTTATGGCAAGGAGTTCCTATGATCTCCACAAGAAACTAAGAATCCTCAAGGATTTTTGCTCTAGTATGGATATGGCTATTAAGACTAACAAAATGAAGGTTATGATAATTAAATCCAAAAATATCACTTACAATACTTTTGTATATGACAATAACAACTTAGAGGAAGTGCCTTCATACAAATATCTCAGCATTGATATTCATCACAAGCTCAATTGGAACCATAGCATTGATAAAATGATAAATGGAGGGTGGAAAGCTTATTATGGGTTTGAAAATAATTGCAAATCAACGGATATTTGGATATGGGATAAGAAAAAACTCTTCTTTGAGACTCTCATCACTCATGTTATCTTATATGGATGTGGAGGTTGGGGATGAAGTATCTCTAGATAATCATGGAGAAAAATAAAGAAGATCCAAAATAATTCTATAACTTATAATCTCAAAATTAAAGGCAATACACCCCATCTTATCCTCCCCGTAGAAGCGAGTCTTTCCCCCATTGAGAGCACGGCTATGACTAGGTACCTAATGTACAATAACAAGTTAAACAACATGGAAAGCAAGAGACTTCCCAAAATTGCTTCAAACTTTCGACAAACCACCTACAACTCAAGCGAGGATGGCATAAAGATGCCAAGTCTTGGCTAAATCATTGGGAAATAAAGGAAGAGATCATTATGCATAATAATGACAATATTAAAAATATTATTACATTTAAATTTAAGGCAGAATTGTGGTGTAATAAAGAATTAGAAGATAAAAGAAAATTGAGATATTGTAAGGAGGTGATAAACCGTAATTTTGAAGATCAAAAGTATTTCTTTATTTTGACTAGCGTAAAAAAAGAAAATCAACATTGTTAAAATAAGAACAAATTCTCACGAGCTCCGTAGTGAAATTGGGCATTGGAAAACTCTCAAAACGTCGTGGGATGAAAGAATATATCATCTTTGTGACACTAAGACAGTTGAAGATGAACAACATTTTCTCTTAGAATGTCTTGTGTATACCCAAATTAGATATTAATTTCAAAAGATTTGTCACAATGCCAACCTTCCTAACCTTCTAACTCATCAAAACTATGGTAATATTGAAACGCTTCTCTTAATGCTTTTCAAGCACAAAAATAAAATTCTATAGAAACCAAAGTAATTCCTTAAGTTTCTTAAGGTTCGATAGACCAATTTTGGTCTTAATGGACATTAACCATCATCATCATATCATATCAACTTTGTGTATGTCTGTGTAGAAAGCAATTAAAAGTAAAAAATAAATATTATTTCGTTGATAGGTTCTTTCTACATCATAGTATGAAGGAGATGTGTAATTCCTTGGGTGCTTAACATAGATTTGACACGTGGCATTTAAAAAAAAAAAAACTATATAAAGCAATTGAGAGCAAACAATTTCTTATGGTTAAAACATTTCAATGGTGTGTTGCTCAGGGAGATGTGTAATTCCTTGTGTGCTTAGCATGGAGTTGACATGTGGTATTTAAAGAAAATGTCAATGTCGAACATAAATACAGTATTCCAATGTCCACCTTAAATGAAATATCTTTATATATGTATGTAGAAAGCAATTGAAAGAAAAAAAAATCGTATGGTTCAAACATTTCAATGGTGGGCTAGTGAGTGTGAGGGAGATGTGTAATTCATTTTGTGCTCAACATGGATTTGAAACACAGTGTGTGTGTGTGTGTGTGTGTGTGTGAAGAACCAACACAGATCCATCTTAACTCTAGATCTATAACTCTCCATATATCACGTGCATAGAAAGATCAAGTCCCATGACGTGAGAACCTTTTTTAAATTCAAAAAAACTTGAAGAAATGTTTGCACGTTAAGGGATTTGGTCCCTATCCACACATGATAGATCTATAATTAAAATGAATCTATATATAATGAAGAGAAAAAAGAGTGAATATTAATGATCTTCTTTTTAGAACATTTACTTTATCTATCTATTTTGTTTTTCACAATGAAAGAATCTATGTATAAAAGAAGTAAAGTAAATCTCATGTTTATTTGTAAAAATGCATCATAAATTATAAACAAAATTATATATAATTGTAAAAAAAATAATATAAATATTATAATTTAAAAAACTAAAATTAAAAAATAAGTAATAAAAATTAAAGGCACTTCTTTACCTTGCTAAATTTTACACTCTTGGACACCAATTTGTAAATTGGGATTAAATATAATCCATTTCAACACACTTCAAAACCTACTAATCAGTAAGGAAGAAAGGGCGGTGGCAATGACAATGTCAATGTCAATGGTGGCAACATCATAAAATACTCTTACCATACTCAAAAATTTATAAGTGCCCAGAGTTTACTTAAAGTATTTCATGCTCCAATGCCCAAATGTTTATAATAAAGTGCACAGTGATAACCAAAAAAAATAAAGGATGTATGTTAAAAATACATGCAATACTTAAGGCCGAAACAACAAAAGCTTCTTACTTCTTCATATAATTCACGAGCTCTGAGGAGACACTTGGAAGTACAATTTAGACTTTGTGATCAACTAACTAATTGGTATATACTCATATCATCCCAAAAATGAGATCAACTAACTAATTGATAGAGTACTTATATCATCCCAAAATGGAGAGTTTTTTTATTTTCTTTTTCAATGTTTATTGAAACCAGAGAGAGCCACGTTGTAGAGCTTTTTGGTCATTTTTTGCAATGTTGATTGAAACGAGAGAGCCACCGTGACTAATCTCTGTCTTGTCTTTCAAAGAAAAAAAAACAAAGCATATTGGTAGTAGGGGCTTACATTGGTGCTTTCAAGTATTGGTCACAAAAGTATATATTTGGTTATAGAGGATTTAATTGCTAAAGTCTACGAAATTGTACATACCTTACTCTCTCTGGATTTGAATTTATAACTTCCTAGCAGGAAATACACGTTGAAAAACAAATAAATTTACAAAATTGATAATTTCAAGTAGTAGTTTTTAGAGAGATCCTTTGACATGCTTTAACTTACTACTTGCCATGATGTCTTCATGCTCGTGTTTGTCGGAAGTTCCTAAGGGGCCGTGCAAAGTAGGCCCATCGTCATTCTCTCCATAGTTCAAAAAGCGAAGCGCCTAGTCCCGCGGTATTTGTGAACCATGATGTCACGGAAATGGTTAGTAGGAAGTGGATTAAAGGAAAATTTTGGATACAAGAACTATCAACAAGTAACAGGTGGGCCTCTTGAAACTGAATGAATCCCCTTTCAAAGTGTGTAGGCTGTATTGTACATTATAATATTACAATTAAATAAATAAGTGTGTTTTGTGTAATTAATTTTATACATTATATTGAAAGCTATAATAAAACTCTAAATTTATTGATCAATTAAATATTAGAAAAATACATTTTTTATTATATTAAAAAAATATCTATTTGGTATGTTAAATATTAGAATTGTATACAAATTATAAATAAAACACAAATTAATTTACAATAAAAAAATAAACTCATTACTATATTCCAATATGAGGATGAGGGTGAGGGGAAATATAGAGTAAAACATAATATATTTTATTTTATATTTCCTCCCACTCCCACCCGTGGGAATATAGAGTAAAACATAATATGTTTTACTCTATATTCCCCTCACCCTCACCCTCATAATATATGTTTTACTTTATATTTCCCCGCACCCCATCCTCATAATATGTTTTACTCTATATTCGCCCCCAACTCCACCCTCATAATATGTTTTACTCTATATTTCCCCCCACTCGCACCCTCGTATATGAGAGTGATGGTGGAAAAAAATATAGAGTAAAACATAATATGAAGGTGAGTATGGGGGTGGGAGAAAATATAGAGTAAAACATATGAAGATGGGGATGGGGAAATATATAGTAAAACATAATATGTTTTACTCTATATTCTCCCCACCCACAGATATAACAATAAATGAACTATAACAAATTATAATAAAAATAAATGAAACCAAATAAATTTGCAAAATTTAATAGCAAATGGAATATATATATATAAGAAAACAATCTATCACATCACTATAAAATTTGTACTACACATATGATTCGCGAATATAAGTTAACAAATATAATTCACCAATATAAGTTAACAAATATAATTAACCAATTTAGGCTACAAAATAACCATATCACATTTCTAATGCATTGATATCTCTCACCATATCTCTATTGGCACTATATTTCTCTTTTTCATATAGTGACTTATCTCAGCCATATCTTTATTGCTATTATACAATATGAGTGGGCCTAATGATTAAGAAATGTGCTTCCTCCTAGGAGGTCACAAGTTCAAATCCAAAGGGGAGTAGAGTATGTATACCTCTGTAGACTTTACCAATCAAATTCTTGAGCAAAGGGGAGTCCCTTGTCCCACAAACAAAAGGGTCTCATACACCAATTTAGTGTCTTGCTTGGGAGTGACCTTAAAATTAAATTCTTATTATTATTATTATTATATTCATTTTTAAGATAATTTAAATTTAATGAAAATTTATTCATATTTATATATAAATATTAAATAAGATATATATTTGTAATATTGTAGAGAGACAAAAAAAATAAAATTGTTAATTATAAAGATACAAAATGTTGAATACAAATAAAAGTTCAAAATTAAAATAAAATTATAATTGAAAATAAATGTTGTCCATATTTTATTTCAAACCATCTTTTCTTCTAATAATTTATTTATTTATTTTTTATTGATTTTAATAATTTATTTGTGTTTGTGAGAGATTTTAGAAATTGTACATATAAATTTGCAATCATTCCACTTATCAAAACAAGTGTCATATAGTGGCAATGTATTTATATTTTTTTTGAAAAAATTTGTAATTTTATTATAAATAACAAAATTACATTTTGTATATGTTTTTCAGTATTTATTTGCAATCATTCCACTTACCAAAACATATGTTTTTCTGTATTCATTGTGTTTCTACAAATAACATTTTATGTAAAAGGTCATCAAACTTGTTTATCAATTTACATTGAAAAATTTGCTAAGCCACCTTAGTATATTTTCAAAACTAAGCAAAAACTCATTAAATTGAGTATATCAGATTCATTTACATGTCTTTGTAGACCATTATATCTTTTAGAAGTCTCAATATCACATCTTTATATTCATCACAACCATCAAAAAATAAAAATAGTGTATTTAAATCTGGAACCAATCTTAAATAAGGATTGTAATAGATCTCAAGTAAAAAGACTTGGATCATATTTGTTCAACACTCCTTGATGAAGGCTAGATCTACCATGGAGCCATCTACACAACCAATTTGGATTAAAAATCAGCAAGAACCTTTCTCTTTCAATAGACTTGTAAAAAAGTAACTTCATTTATAGCATTTTTTAGAATGTCAACTTCATAAAAAAAATGGGCCTTAAACGAAAGTTTCTAATTGTGGAGAATCATTTCATTCAGTCAATAATAACTTTTGAATCACCCATCACGTATAATTTCTGAATCCCTTTCTCCACTGCTAGCATTAAAACCAATTTTAGAGCTAGCAGTTCAACCCTATTGTTTGTACTTCTACCTAAGCTTGCTTGAAATTTCCAAAATGTACTCTCAGAACTATAAGAAAAGTATTTTGACTATTAATAGTTGAAATATGTCCAATTTTGAGCTAGGTACGTTCAAGGCTCAAATACCAAGTAAATTACTTATGGATGCTACCAATTAAAATTGCCAAAGGTGTTGACTATTGTCACTTATGGGTTCAATATAGCTACAACTTATAGGTGCATGTCTATATTCCTTTCACTTTACAAGTTTTCAATTTATACTGCCAATCTTCAGGATTATGAGCACTCAACTAGCCTTATATTACTGAGTCTTTGTTTGGTCTATCTCGCTTATATTACTGAGTCTTTGTTTGGTCTATCTCATAGTCTATGTAAAGCTTCTTATTCATGGTAGTAAAGTTGAAAATATTTTTATTATGAGGTCAAAGTATTTAATATTCAACTTTTTCAAAGTAATGTGAAAAAACTCAACTATTAGCTTGTCATGGAGTTCATAGTTAAGAGATAAGAATAATTGTTTGTTATAGTTTAGTAAGTATTGTTTATGCATCTATTTTGCTTTGATGTAAACAAAAGCAATCCATTTATACCATTAAATTCAAGAGTATTCAAACAAATTTCATAAGAAACACTATAGTTACAAAAGTATGAAGTTTCTATAGTAATAAAGAAAATTGTTTAGATATAGAGATAGCCATGAATAAATTTTGCCTACCACATCTTTCAATACAATCGGATTATTACTCTATGCAACATGAAACAAGGATAATATTTTTTTATGAAGCAATCAACACAAGAACATCGTAAAAGTGTTAAGCGTATTGTTTTTTTTTTGACAGTAACGTTTAGAAGATTTATATTATCGGTGGCAGAGCCACAAATCTGTTACAAGGGCAGGGCTGCACAGAGCCTCTGTCTACAAAACTGGATTACAACTTCAAAGATACCTTGGGTTACAAACAAACTGTAAATTCTAGCAAGTCATGGCTTCAGACAG
>JASDQU011176397.1:11554-26704 GCA_032191745.1 Picea mariana
AAAAGAAAAATTATTACAAGAATAGACTGCCTGAAAGTAAAGATCTCTATGAGAATAGGCTGCTCACTCACCAGTGCCAAAGACTTGAACGACTTGAAGTCAAGAAGAATCTAAGGTTATCAGTAATGTAAGGTGGAATCTTCTCTTTGTGTAACGTGAACGCAGATTCGTTCCAGCTTGCGGGGATTCCATTGAATCCGGACGACCATTGAAATCAGCGAACAAAACTGAAGGTACTTTGGAAATTGGGGATAGTGCATGATCTCTATCCACTTCATTTGGCGCGTTGGCTAAACGTTCCACTTTTTGGGTTTTATTTGGCCGGAATAAGTAAATTTGGATAAAATTGTCAAATCTGCAGATTCAACCATTCATCATCTATCCAAAAGATAAAATGTTTAGATTACTGTTTTGAGAAATGGACTTTACTGCCATCATCGCCTACTTAGGTATAAAAAATATAAAGATTATCCATAAAGTATATACCAGTTTGATATGTATGGGGTTTAGTTCCATCAAATCACAAGTTCAAATCTCATGGGAAAAGATTGAGAATGAGAACTATTTGTGGGGAATTAAAGTGTCGTATTAAAAATAATGGTACAAAACACAGTAACTTAATTGAAAATTGTTTTGCTTTATTTGATCTAACCAGGATCTGGTCAAGTTATAAATTAATTCAGACACTCTAAAAACAGTGAAAGCAAAATGATTGTGTTTCCTACTAGAAATGCAAAGAAATAAAAAAAATCTCCACGGCAATTGGGATTTGTAAAAGATTGTTTTCTGATAGACATTTTAGAGAATGCAGTGCGCATAATTTAAAATATATATAAATTGGATTATGTGTTGTTGTAATGGTGAAATTTGTTTGTTAAGGTTGTATATTTCATTTTTAGGTTTGTAATATTTGGAGTTATTAATTTATTTTTGCATGTTTTGAATTAGATGTGATTTTTGAAAAATGTGTTATTTTATAAATAGTTATTCAATTTTCAAAAATTTGATTTTTATTATATTTATGTAAATAGATAAAATTACCTAAATAAAATAGGAAAATTATTAAAACAATTCAAAAATGTGATATTCTAAAAAAACAAAGATAACCTAACATGCATCAAAATTGTTAGAACAATAACATCTATTTTTCATTATAATTAAAATTTAATATTAAAAAAAGGAAAAAAAAATGTGAACTTAAAATTGTGTAAAAAAACACATATATTTAACACAAATTTGTGTTTAATTCTTATTTTGTCTAGCCTCTATGCTCACTTACAATCAACTATATTTCATCTCAAGTTTGCAATCTTTCTCTTCATGATGTTGATTTTGGTTAATTTCTATATTGGTAAGGATCAGTGATGGAGAACACAACATGTACTATGTAGAGCATGCATGTGAGAGTGTTAGAATGAATGCTAGAGTCAAACACAATGAAAAGATTGCTGGAAAATGTGATTGAACTTACTTTTGACTAGGGGAATGTAGGACCCTTACACTTCCCATGATGATTGTACTCAACCCGTGCTTCCATAACTATGTGAAAAGACTTTGCCCACCAACCTTTTACATGCATTCAGTGATTGGTTTGATAAGTCAAAAGAGGTGGATAGCTTCTTTTAATACAAGTGGTAGAAAGACACTAATTCTAAGTCTAACACTTCGCAATAGAAGATTTATTTT
This sequence comes from Picea mariana, assembly GCA_032191745.1. Taxonomy (NCBI): domain Eukaryota; kingdom Viridiplantae; phylum Streptophyta; class Pinopsida; order Pinales; family Pinaceae; genus Picea; species Picea mariana. Next base: position 13,241 of record JASDQU011176397.1, read on the forward strand.
CCTGTAGCCCCCTCTTCTTTTCTCTTCCCCTTTAGTGGAATCATGCCATCTTGGATCCATATATTTTATATTCGAGCATGGATATTTATATAACTTGACTTTATGGTGGCAAGCCTAACACAATGTCAATATACATATACTTACATCATACATGTATAACCATTCACTAGTGAAAGCCTTAACCTCCACACTAGGAAACGATACTAACCTATTTATATTATTTAAAATTTATACATAGTCTTATCCAATACATTCCAAAGGTTAAAACCTAAATATTACACAATACTAGAAAACAACAAATGAAAAAAAAACTTTATATTTAACGATCAATAAATACACTAAATGATATAAAATAACAATAAAAACAAGAAAGAAATAGTGGTGACTAATTTTTAATTACAATGTAAAAATAAAAATTATAATTTTGTTTGCTCTTGTTAAATTCTTCTTTAAGAGTTTTTTTTAATCTAAGTTTGACTTGCAACGAAGATTGCAATATTTCAATTACCAACTCAATTATATATTATATTCAATAACCTTTATATAATTTTATGTGCTTTTGGAAGCTGAGATTAAGGTTTAAATGAGTCTCGGCTAGTATAAATGTAGAATTTTAAAAACTTGGGAATATTTTCATCCCCTCTATCTACTAGGCTATAGAATTAGTATTCAAAATTCTCCTACTTCTGAGTTTCAGATTCTCTTTTTACACTCACTACATTTTTATGAGCATAGTATATTTGTGGTTTTTAGAACAAGTTTAGGTAATTGCATTGACAAACTATGAGTCTTTTGTAGGCAAACCAAAGGACTTCTACAAATTGATGACTTTTACAATATCTCCTTAAGATTACAGATAATAAATCAAGAAGTTGCATTGATACAAGGAACATATTTGATACCATCAGATATGATAATATACAAAAAGTTGATATTTAACAAATTTCCTATACCCCTCAAGTTTGAGGAACTAAATTTGGCCGTTCTTCATAGTTATAAAGTATTCTTTTAAATGTGACTTGCCAAATATGACTTACCAATTTGAAGAGCATTGAAAACCTCAATTTTCCACAGATAACTAGCAAGACCTTTTTTCTAGCAGCTTATTAGGACCTTTTTCTTTGTCCAATTTATGTTCTAGCTTCCTTCCCATATTATTCTTCCTTTGTCCTCTTGTTGTGATCATTTGTTGTCCCTTAACTAACTCTTCTAGCTCTATAACTTTTGCAAAGTTTTCCTTTTCCATAGTTGAATTCCTCAATGTTGGCTTGTAATGACGTTTGTTTGGCATGTATGCAACATATTGTTGCAAACCATGTTAGTCCCGACACCATATTGTTACTCGAGGTTGCGGTATTTGTTTATGCTAAAAACTAAGGTTGTGGGATAAGTTGGTTTAATACATAATTAAAAAAAATATATTTATGGGTAATGGGTTCACACGGTGTAAAGGTAGCTTGATAGAATGAATAGTGTAAGAATTTTTTATTTTTTTTAAATATTATATAAATTAATATAATGAATTGAAGGTGAAATCATATATATATACAAAGCATTTAATATTTTTAAATACATTGTGAAATTGACGAAGTTTGATTTCATAAATATAAATATAAAATAAGAATCAAAATTTAAACTTGAATATTAAATTTAAAGTTTTGAATATCAATGGATAAAAGTTTGATCTCCCAAAATCTAAATGTGAAATTCACATATACACTATTGGATTTTTCAAATTTTAATAACATTTTTTATGTTTAATGTATGGAGTTTTCATAGCATAGTAAAATTATCAAACACATGAGAAACTTTGCAATATGAAAGATAAGAGTTCCATGAACCACTTATCAAAACATGGTAAAATGGTAATTTTATGATCACAATTATCATAACAAGTATTAATATGGTAAAATGAGAGCTTAAATGAACAAACTATACAATTGAGGCAATATGTGCTTTCTATAGTATAATATGAGGGAGATGTGTAGTTCCTTCCGTGTTCAACATGGAATTGACATGCGGCATTTAAAAAATATATTTATAACAAAAAAATTCAATGTCAGCCATAAATAAATATTTCATTGTCAACCTTAAATGAATATGATTCTCTTGAGGGACTAGAATACACACCTCAAAAATCTTTACGAATCCTCTAATGTTGTGAACAACATTCCAAACTTGTTTACAAATGATGAAGTTTTTTCTATAAAAGACCTAGAGTTTGGGGTTAAGTGGCTCACAAAAGGGAAATTTAAGGACATTGAGGGTTGCTAAGTTGAAATCTTAAAAATTGGAGGGCTTGTCTTCATCCCTCACATACACAAGCTCTTCACTTTCGCAGTCAAGCAAGGCTTCTCTAAACTCTAGATGCAAAGCCTCATTGCACTTATTTTTAAAAGTGGGGATAAAAACAATTCATCTAATTATAGGACCATTATGATTAGCCCCATTTCAGCCAAGCTATATGGAATTATTTTGGAAAAGAAGATTAGCATATGGCTAGATAGCCACGAAAAAGAGAAAAAGGCTAGGCCGGATTTAGGAGCTATGATTCTACTGTGGACCACCTTGTTACCCCATAGGATCATTGCGGAAGAGTGTCACAATAATAAAATCAATCTCCTTTGTTGTTTCGTTGACTTTCGAAAATATTTTGACACTATGCCCAGGATGAACCTTTGGAACATGTTAGAAGAGCTCAGAGTTCCTTTCAAGTTGAGAAATGTTGCGATAAGGTCAAATGAGAGTGTTATTGCCAAGTTTAGGAACATTGAGGGCTGGTCAGAAATTAACTATAATATAGGAGTTAGGCAAGGTTGTCCCCCATCACCTACCCTTTTTGGCATATACATTGACAAGTTAGAAGATTGTTTGGAAGAAGCAAGTTGTGTTTGCCCGACTCTCACTAGTATAGTCATCATCCTTCTTATTTACACCGACAATATTATTCTTATGGCAAGGAGTTCCTATGATCTCCACAAGCAACTAAGAATCCTCAAGGATTTTTTCTCTAGTATGGATATGACTATTAAGACTAACAAAATGAAGGTTATGATAATTAAATCCAAAAAGATCACTTATGATACTTTTGTATATGACAATAACAACTTAGAGGAAGTGCCTTCATACAAATATCTCAGCATTGATATTCATCACAAGCTCAACTGGAACAATAGCATTGATAAAATGATAAATGGAGGGTGGAAAGCTTATTATGGGTTTGAAAATAATTGCAAATCAACAGATATTTGGATATGGGATAAGAAAAAACTCCTCTTTGAGACTCTCATCAGTCATGTTATCTTATATGGATGTGGAGGTTGGGGATGAAGTATCTCTAGATAATCATGGAGAAAAATAAAGAAGATCCAAAATAATTCTATAACTTATAATCTCAAAATTAAAGGCAATACACCCCATCTTATCCTCCCCGTAGAAGTGAGTCTTTCCCCCATTGAGAGCATGGCTATGACTAGGTACCTAATGTACAGTAACAAGTTAAACAACATGGAAAGCAAGAGGCTTCCTAAAATTGCTTCAAACTTTCGACAAACCACCTACAACTCAAGCGAGGATGGCATAAAGATGCCAAGTCTTGGCTAAATCATTGGGAAATAAAGGAAGAGATCATTCTGCATAATAATGACAATATTAAAAATATTATTACATTTAAATTTAAGGCAAAATTGTGGTGCAATAAAGAATTAGAAGATAAAAGAAAATTGAGATATTGTAAGGAGGTGATCAACCGTAATTTTGAAGATCAAAAGTATTTCTTTATTTTGACTAGCGTAAAAAAAGAAAATCAACATTGCTAAAATAAGAACAAATTCTCACGAGCTTCGTAGTGAAATTGGGCATTGGAAAACTCTCAAAACGTCGTGGGATGAAAGAATATATCATCTTTATGACACTAAGACAGTTGAAGATGAACAATATTTTCTCTTAGAATGTCTTGTGTATACCCAAATTAGATATTAATTTTAAAAGATTTGTCACAATGCCAACCTTCCTAACCTTCTAACTCATCAAAACTATGGTAATCTTGAAACACTTCTCTTAATGCTTTTCAAGCACAAAAATAAAATTCTATAGAAACCAAAGTAATTCCTTAAGTTTCTTAAGGTTCGATAGACCAATTTTGGTCTTAATGGACATTAACCATCATCATCATATCATATCAACTTTGTGTATGTCTGTGTAGAAAGAAATTAAAAGTAAAAAATAAATATTGTTTCGTTGATAGGTTCTTTCTACATCATAGTATGAAGGAGATGTGTAATTCCTTGGGTGCTTAACATAGATTTGACACGTGGCATTTAAAAAAAAAAAATCTATATAAAGCAATTGAAGGTAAACAATTTCTTATGGTTAAAACATTTCAATGGTGTGTTGCTCAGGGAGATGTGTAATTCCTTGTGTGCTTAGCATGGAGTTGACACGTGGTATTTAAAGAAAAAGTCAATGTCGAACATAAATACAATATTCCAATGTCCACCTTAAATGAAATATCTTTATATATGTATGTAGAAAGCAATTGAAAGAAAAAAAAAATTATGGTTCAAACATTTCAATGGTGGGCTAGTGAGTGTGAGGGAGATGTGTAATTCATTTTGTGCTCAACATGGATTTGAAACACGGTGTGTGTGTGTGTGGAACCAACACAGATCCATCTTAACTCTAGATCTATAACTCTCCATATATCATGTGCATAGAAAGATCAAGTCCCATGAGGTGAGAACCTTTTTTAAATTGAAAAAAACTCGAGAAAATGTTTACACGTTAAAGGATTTGGTCCCTATCCACACATGATAGATCTAGAATTAATATATATATATATATATATATATATATATAAGAAAAAAGAGTGAATATTAATGATCTTCTTTTTACAACATTTACTTTATCTATCTATTTTGTTTTTCACAATGAAAGAATCTATATATAAAGGAAGTAAAGTAAATCTCATGTTTACTTGTAAAAATGCATCATATATCATAAACAAAATTATATATAATTGTAAAAAAAATTAATATAAATATTATAATTTAAAAAATAAGTAATAAAAATTAAAGGCATTTCTTTATCTCCTTAAATTTTACATTGTTGAACACCAATTTGTAAATTGGAATTAAATATAATCCATTTCAACACACTTCAGAACCTACTAATCAGTAAGGAAGAAAGGGCGGTGGCAATGACAATGTCAATGTCAATGGTGGCAACATCATAAAATACTCTTACCATACTCAAAAATTTATAAGTGCCCAGAGTTTGCTTAAAGTATTTCATGCTCCAATGCCCAAATGTTTATAATAAAGTGCAGCAGTGATAACCAAAAAAAAGGATGTATGTTAAAAATACATGCAATACTTAAGGCCGAAACAACAAAAGCTTCTTACTTCTTCATATAATTCACGAGCTCTGGGGAGACACTTGGAAGTACAATTTAGACTTTGTGATCAACTAATTAATTGGTATACTCATATCATCCCAAAAATGAGATCAACTAACTAATTGATAGAGTACTCATATCATCCCAAATTGAGAGTTTTTTATTTTCTTTTTCAATGTTGATTGAATCCAGAGAGAGCCACAGAGAGAGCCACGTTGTAAAGCTTTTTGGTCATTTTTGCAATGTTGATTGAAACGAGAGAGCCACCGTGACTAATCCTCGAAAGAAAAACAAAATATATTGGCAGTAGGGGCTTATATTAGTGCTTTCAAGTGTTGGTTATAAAAGTATATATTTGGTTATAAACGATTTGACTGCTAAAGTCTATGAAAATGTACATACCCTACTCTCTCTGAATTTGAATTTATAACTTTTTAAGAAAAAACACACATTTTAAACTTTACATAAACTAAGTTATAATGAAAAACAAATAAATTTACAAAATTGATAATTTCAAGTAGTAGTTTTTAGAGATCCTTTGACATGCTTTAACTTACTGCTTGCCATGATGTCTTCATGCTCGTGTTTATCGAAAGTTCCTTCGTGTTTGTCGAAAGTTCCTAAGGGGCCGTGCAAAGTAGGCCTATCGTCATTCTCTCCATAGTTCAAAAAGCAAAGCGCCTAGTCCCGCAGTATTTGCGAACCATGATGCCACGGAAATGGTTAGTAGGAAGTGGATTAAAGGAAAATTTTGGATACAGGAACTATCAACAAGTAACAGGGGGGCCTCTTGAAACTGAATGAATCCCCTTTCAAAGTGTGTAGGTTGTATTGTACATTATAATATTGTAATTAAATAAACAAGCGTGTTTTGTGTAATTAATTTTATACATTTGTGTAATTAATTTTATACATTGAACGACGACTTAAAGCCTATAATAAAACTCTAAACTTATTGACCAATTAAATACTAGAAAAATACATTTTTTATTATATTAAAAAAATATCTATTTGATATGTTAAATATTATAATTGTACACAAATTATAAATAAAAAACAAATTAATTTACAATAAAAAAATAAACTCATTACTATATTCCAATATGAGGATGAGGGTGAGGGGAAATATAGAGTAAAACATAATATATTTTATTCTATATTTCCTCCCATTCCCACCCGTGGGAATATAGAGTAAAACATAATATGTTTTACTCTATATTCCCCCCACCCTCACCCTCACCCTCACCCTCACCCTCACCCTCACCCTTGTAATATAATATATGTTTTACTTTATATTTCCCCACACCCCATCCTCATAATATGTTTTACTCTATATTCGCCCCCAACCCCACCCTCATAATATGTTTTACTCTATATTTCCCCCCACTCCCACCCTCTTATATGAGAGTGATGGTGGGGAGAAATATAGAGTAAAACATAGTACAGGGGTGAGAGAAAATATAGAATAAAAACATGTGAGGGTGGGGATGGAGAAATATATAGTAAAACATAATACGTTTTACTATATATTCTCCCCACCCACACTCATAGATATAATAATAAATGAACTATACCAAATTATAATAAAAATAAATGAAACCAAATAAATTTGCAAAATTTAATAGCAAATGAAATATATATATAAGAAAACAATCTATGACATCACTATAAAATTTGTACTACACATATGATTAGCGAATATAAGTTAACAAATATAATTCACCAATATAAGTTAACAAATATAATTAACTAATTTAGGCTACAAAAGAACCATATCACATTTCTCTTGCATTGATTTCTCTCACCATATCTCTATTGGCACTATATTTCTCTTTCTCATATAGTGACTTATCTCCGTCATATCTGTATTGCTATTATACAATATGAGTGGGCCTAATGATTAAGAAATGTGCTTCCTCCTAGGAGGTCACAAGTTCAAATCCAGAGGGGAGTAGAGTATTTATATCTCCATAGACTTTACCAATCAAATTCTTGGGCGAAGAGGAGTCCCTTGCCCTACAAACAAAAGAGTCTCATACACCAATTTGATGTCTTGCTTGGGAGTGACCTTAAAATTAAATTATTATTATTATTATTATTTTAATATTCATTTTTAAAATAATTTAAGTTTAATGAAAGTTTATTCATATTTATATAAATATTAAATAAGACATATATTTGTAATATTCATTGTAGAGAGAAAAAAAATAAAAAAATATTAATTATAAAGATACAAAATGTTGAATACAAATACAAGTTCAAAATTAAAATAAAATTATAATTGAAAATAAATGTTGTTAATATTTTATTTCAAATCATCTTTTCTTCTAATAATTTATTTATTTATTTTTTATTGATTTTAATAATTTATCTAATAATTTATTTATTTATTTTTTATTGATTTTAATAATTTATTTGTGTTTGTGAGAAATTTTAAAAACTGTACATGTAAATTTGCAATCATTCCACTTACCAAAACAATTGTCATATAGTGGCAATGTATTTATCTTTTCTTAGAAAAAAATTGTAATTTTATTATAAATAACAAAATTATATTTTATATATGTTTTTCAGTATTCATTTGCAATCATCTCACTTACCAAAACAAGTGTCATATAGTGACAATGTATTTATCTTTTCTTAGAAAAAAATTATAATTTTATTATAAATAACAAAATTACATTTTATATATGTTTTTCAATATTCATTGTGTTTCTACAAATAACATTTTTTTGTAAAAGATCATCAAACTTGTTTATCAATTTACATTGAAAAATTTGCTAAACCACCTTAGTATATTCTCAAAACTAAGCAAAAACTCATTAAATTGAGTATGTCACATTCATTTACATGTCTTTGTAGACCATTATATCTTTTAGAAGTCTCAATATCACATCTTTATATTCATGAGAACCATCAAAAAATAAAAAATAAAAATAGTGTATTTAAATCTGGAACCAATCTTAAATAAGGATTGTAATAGATCTCAAGTAAAAAGACCTGGATCATATTTGTTCAACACTCCTTGATGAAGGCTAGATCTACCATGGAGCCATCTACACAACCAGTTTGGATTAAAAATAGGCAAGAACCTTTTTCTTTCAATAGACTTGTAAAAAAGTAACTTCATTTATAGCATTTTTCAGAATGTCAACTTCATAAAAAAATGGGTCTTAAACGAAAGTTTCTAATTGTGGAGGATCCTTTCATTCAATCAATAATAGCTTTTGAATCACCCATCACGTATAATTTTTGAATCCCTTTCTCCACTGCTAGCATTAAAACCAATTTTAGAGCTAGCAGTTCAACCCTATTGTTTGTACTTCTATCTAGGCTTGCTTGAAATTTCCAAAATGTACTCTCAAAACTATAAGAAAAGTATTTAGACTATCGATAGTTGAAATATGTCCAATTTTGAGCTAGGTACGTTCGAGGCTCAAATACCAAGCAAATTAGGTATGGATGCTACCAATTAAAATTGCCAAAGGTGTTGACTATTGTCACTTATAGATTCAATATAGCTACAACTTATAGGTGCATGTGTATATTCCTTTCCCTTTGCAAGTTTTCAATTTATACTGCCAATCTTCAGAATTATGAGCACTCAACTAGCCTTATATTACTGAATATTTGTTTGGTCTATCTCATAGTATATGTAAAGCTTCCTATTCATGATAGTAAAGTTGAAAATATTTTTATTGTGAGGTAAAAGTATTTAATATTCAAAATTTTCAAAGTTATATGAAAAAACACAGGATTATGAGCACTCAACTAGCCTTATAGTACTAAGTATTTGTTTGGTCTATCTCATAGTATATGTAAAGCTTCCTATTCATGATAGTAAAGTTGAAAATATTTTTATTGTGAGGTAAAAGTATTTAATATTCAACTTTTTCAAAGTTATATGAAAAAACACAACTATTAACTTGTCATGGAGTTCATAGTTAAGAGATAAGAATAATTGTTTGTTATAATTTAGTAAGTATTGTTTATGCGTCTATTTTACTTTGATGTAAACAAAAACAATCCATTTATACCATTCAATTCAAGAGTACTCAAACAAATTTTATAAGAAATACTATAATTACAGAAGTATGAAGTTTCTATATTAATAAAGAAAATTGTTTAGATATAGAGATAGCCATGAATAAATTTTTCCTATCACATCTTTCAATACAATCAGATTATTACTCTATGCAACATAAACAAGGACAATATTTTTTTATGAAGCAATCAACACAAGAACATCGTAAAAGTGTTAAGCCTATTGTTATTAAGACTCTCACTAGATATAAAGATTGAGAAGACAAATAGACTAATATCAATTTCAAGAGGGTCGTAAAGTCTAGGCACAACGAGACAAAACAAGAAAGCTAGTGACAATGAGACAAAAAAAAAGTTGTATTCTTTTAGTTTATGTCTTATGTTATGTTTCTTTTTTCATCATAATTATGTCATTCAATGCAATGTAAGTCCTCACATAGATGACGAGCTCAAGTGGACAGGAGGTGATAAATTTGGACTTATAATAGTAAAAAATGTTTAGTGTGTTTTAACAAATAAAATTTGGCATCGATCTATTGGTGGTTGGAGGAGACACCCGTGGACATGGGACATTGCACAAAAAATCAGACTGTTCACCTGGTTAACTATTGAAAATAAAATTCTTACATGGGACATCTTGCAACGAAAAGGATGGGAAGGTCCAAGTATTTGCCAACTATGTACAAGGGAATCAGAGTCGGTGTTGCATCTTTTTGTCAAGTGTAATTTCATAAAACAAGTCTGGTATAGGATAAAAAGTGAAATAAAATTAAAATTTGAATGGGAAGGAAACTCATTAATTGCCTGTTATGAAAACTGGGTTAAAAAGGAGAGAAAATACCTCACCCTTCCTTCTCTATTATGTTGGCATGTTTGGATGGAACGAAATAAGAGAATTTTTGAAAATGGGAATCCCTCTGTTAGCTTTGTTGTTTATAAAACACTCGGAAATGTTGTTAGCACTACAGTTTCACAAAAAGTGGCGATTCCAAGAAATGTTCAGATTCACATACAAGGAGGGTCTATTGTTGGTTGGTTCGATGGAGTGGCACAAACAAACGGTCTTCAAAGTGGGGAAAGGGTTTTGATAAGGTTAATTGATAAATCAATATACAAATGGACCTTCAATTGTGGTCCAGGTACCAATACCAGGGAAAAATTACTTGGAGTATGGGCTACTCTCAACTTGGCAGCTCGGTTGAATATTGAAGCTTTACAGATCTTTGGAGATTCTAAAATAATAATCGTCTGGTTGAATCGTAGAGGTAAATTGCAGGTAGTCTCTCTAGTGGGATGGAAGGTCAGAATCAGAGAGCTCACAAAATCTTTCTGGCATATCAGTTACTCTCATATCTACCAGGATCAAAACAAGGAAGCTGATTTACTCTCAAAGAAAGCAATCCAGAAACAAGAAGGGAAAATCACTTACAACCATTGGGTAGATGGACATTAGGGCCCTACCCTCTTCCTAAATCTTTATTAGCATATAGTCCTTCTTATAGTGTTTTTCTACAAAGTTTAGCAGAAGGCTGTCAGTTTTTTTTTGGGGGGGGTACACTTTTTTCAAGGAAAATTGAATAGGGAAAGTCTGAATTTTAGTTTTAATATGATTTGGGATGCTTATGATCCCATAAGTTTGTGAACTGTTTTGGACTCAAGTTACATTTCCGTACCAGTACAGTTTTGAGGATGTAATTTTCTGGCTAAGACTTTTTTCCATGTGAACACAATTATATATTAATATAATGAGTAATTTTTCTGTTGGAAAAAAATCCTCAAATATGTATGGTTTGGAGTTTTTAACTCTGGTAAATATATTTTTGTGTGTTTAGTAAGTAAAAACACTTTATTATTGCAAGCATATTGTGCATTTTTCTTTTCAAGTATACTTACAAAGCTTAGAGTTAATGAAGGATTACAGTAACAAGAAATGAAATGTTGCACAGTAATTATAAAGATATATGTTTTGCGCAAAAATATGAGATTCATTTACTAGATTATTAGAAGAGGCAAAAGTACACGTTATATATTTTCAAGTGCATATTTTTCATATTTTGAAAAAACATATTCCCTAGCTTAAAAAAAAAGCTCCCAAAAAAAATTGTTTAAGTTAAAAAATGTTGTCTAGCAACAACTGTTCAAATTAGTTTACATAGATGTGAAAAGTATCATAGTTAAAATTTCCAATATACAGATAACAATTGTAGATAGAATTTTCTATCTTTTCCATAATCCATGTAGGATTCAACTGGCATGAAAATTGAAGGTATGGGATTTTTATGTTGAGTACAAAATGTCTAATAGTTCTATTCTAATTTACTTTTTATTTAATGTTGCCTAAGAAACAAATAGAAACTTAGAAACTTATTGATGAGAAAGTCAAATAGTATTTAAAAAGTCACGAAATTGTTAAACTAGCATGTGAAACTTGATAAGAAGAGCGACATGCATCTTTAAGTAAATGCAATACTCTAATATAAACTACAAAATATAATTACTTTATACCAAATGATTATTGTAACTGCAAAAGATAATTACTTTATACCAAATGATTAATGTAAGATTTGCCATATGAATTTAAAAAAAAGGCTATATGAATTTGATGCAATTAATGTACAAATGCGAGGATAGTATGAAACTTATTGTCAAAATACCTGAGACATTGTTACTTTTAGCACAAATATTGTGCACGAAAGTGGATATTAGAGCTAACCTCTAAATGTCAACAAAAAAAACAAAAAAATGAGAGTTGTGAATATTACAAAAGCAAAATATGTAGGTTTTTTTATTTAAATTTTATTTTTTTATGATCTCAAAAGATAACATATTTGGTTGAAATGTTCTTTTTATATCACTTTTTTGTTTTTCTTAGAGAAGTTGGGTGCTCTACAACTGAATGTGGGGGAGATCTTTGTGTCATATGTGCTTGTGTATAACAGTAATAAATAAAATGAAAAAATGAGCTAACATTTAATTATTTTAATTACCATAATGTCAAAAAAATTACAACTAGGTAATATATCCATCTTAACTTTGGATCTATCAAGTATTGGAAAGGATAAAAAAGGATGTAGTGCAAACCATTTTTTATTTAATAGAACATGATGGTGTAAAAAGACTAAGGCTTGCACCTCAAGTGTTTTATTCCTCACAACTTAATAGGACCAGGGTTTAAATGGATCTCACTCACTACTTAATAGAACTAGGGTTACGATGGATCTATGCTAGTTAACATGCTACTAATAATTTCTTATAATGACATTGAATAAATACATAGTTTGTCTATCAAAACATGTTTTTTGATTGTGTAAAACAAAGCTCAAAATCCAAACATGGATATGTGCAACATTAGATCGACAAATTAAAAATCATATGTGGTTTAATCAATTGGGATGACACTCACATTAACCAAGATATTTAGATGCACAAGAAATGGCACATCATCACAGAAAACCTTAATGATAAGTTGACAAATATAACAAAATACACCACATCATCAATCTTCTACAGAAGCTTAAACAACACAAGAACTCTACTTGACCACATAAAACTTGATGCTTCTTCACTCAAGTAATAAATAGTAACCAAGTACGTACCACTTTCTACCAAAGCAACACCTACAGACAAAAACAATAAATAGATACCAAATAAGTAGCTCTCAACAAATTTTGAGTTAATAAATAGATATTGAACAAGTAGATGTCATACATCGCAATAATTTATTGTTGAAATTTGAATGCAAATGCATATATCCAACTTTCTACAGTCTGCAATTCTCTTGTGTCCAGAATTGAGATACTATGATATATCAAGTACAATTCAACATTGACTCATGTTTTATACAAAATCCCTAATCACACGTTACCTATATTTTTCATATGCAATAGCTATAGAAAAACAATGATTGTGCACTTACACTTGTGAGAAAAATATGTTCAAAATGTATTGTAGAACAAACACTTCATAGTGCGACTTAAACTTGGAAATCATAGATATCTAAACCATTAACATCCATAATAAACTTT
>JASDQU011176398.1:11202-22056 GCA_032191745.1 Picea mariana
TGATACAATAATATGATTCTTTCCTATAAAGCTTGTTGTTTTTTATTGTATGTTTCCTTGATCACATACATAGGTTTATATTGAGTTTATGCTATTACTATCACTTTGGTTGGTTGCGTTCTTTTGCAGGTTCATCATTGTATGAGCGTTGGAACGGAGCTAGGATGGCGATGGCGAGAGGAAGCAACGTTTAAACAGTATGTCACCTATCCCTCTCTAGTTAGTAAATTCAATATCTAAAACTTAAGGAAAGAGTCATGTTCTGGTGTGTTTTGTTCTAGATCTAGGTGGATCTAGAGAGATCAGTTAGTGTCCGCACCTACCAGTTTATCCTATAAAAATAGTCTTCATTTTATCTCCTTGTTGAGGAAAGCCTCTATAAATTTGATATCATTCACATCCCCAACACTTCATGGGATGCTGTCTTGGTCTCTTTCCCAAGGAATCTGTCATTTTATGATCACCTTGAGATGGCTGCCCTTACTGATGTGCTTGAGAACTATTCCTTATGAAAGGTGTCTTGAATCCTTTCTTCCTTTCATCCATATTTCCTTTTTTCTTATCATCCCAAGCCTTTTGGAAAGATGGCCTTCCTCTGTTCTACTTATATAAATACTTATCCTTTCTTATTGCTTCTTCTAAATTATTGGGCTCATCAAAATGAATTTTATCCTTGTAGAAGGATGGAAGTCCACTCAGGAACCTATGAATTTTGACCTTCTCATCTCTGATGAAACTCACATACCTAAGGAGTTCCAAGATTTCCTTTCATATTCATCCATGGCCATGTTCCCAAGTTTGAGTTCAAAGACCTCTTGCATCTTCTTGTCATAATATTTGTATAACAAGTACTGTTGCTGGAGATATTTCTTGAAATATTTCCAACAAATTCTCTTGTCATCAAGATTTTTAACTTTCTTCAGCCAATACCACCACATAGATTCCTTTCCTTGAAGGTGGTAGGCTACAATTTTGGCTTTTGCATTTGATGAGTATTCATGTAACTAGAAATATTTCCTCATTCCTAATAACCATGCTTCTACATATTCTCCTTTCTTGTTCTCTCCATCAAATGATGGTGGATTTTTTTCCCTTAGATCCCCTTGAAATATACTTGACCCATATCTCCTTCTCCGATGTCTGACCGAAGACATACTTGGGCTGCTTGCTGACCTCAAACATTCATATGCTCTTCTGGTCGAGTTCCCTGGGGAATGATGATGCCGATGTATGGTAATACTCCTTGGCTGTCTATATCCTCCATGATCATCTCTCCTATCATGAGATATATATGTTTCTACTTTCCTGACACTAGCTTCTTGCTTTATGCCAAAATATTTATTGAATTGCTTCTACAACATATTCAAACTTTGTTGTATTTCCTCCTAAGATTTCTGCTAGCAAGAAAACTCCCCCTTTAACTACATAGGGTTTAAGATGTAGACAGAGAGAATAACTGTCTAAAAGATAATCAATTCTCTATTCTACCCCAAACATACCAAAACTAATGTAAATAAAGAAAATGAGAGAAGAGATCGGGTAACTATACCTTTGATGCCATGTATGATGATGATCTCCTCAAGCTTGGAAGTTCCATTGACTGCACGTCTCCTCCCAAGGCTGACTTGCATCCAAAGATAGGCAAACAAAGAACTACAAAAATGCTATTCTATCCATGAGTTAGGGTTAGATATTAAATGTTAAGTATAAATCAATAAAAATACTCAAAACACCATCATTTGGGACATGAAAATGTGATTCTTTTATTCATCATACAAAGATTATACCTTACAATCTCTGTCGGCCACCGTTCCGCGAACTTAGTATGGGATCCTCTTTACCATGCTCAAATTGCACCTTGAATGGAATTCTTATCTCAACCTTTTGATCACTTCTTTGGAAGGGAATGGGTTGAATGGAGGAAGAAGGGGTTGATGAGGGAATGCTGAGGAAATATCTCACAAAAGGAAACAATATCTTGGGCAAGGAGGGGAAGTGAAATTGGGCAGAGTTTCACTATACTTATGCTTGGATTTGAAATGAGACCCAAACAACTCCTTTTATATGACAAAAGGATGGTTATTCGGTTGGGTGACGGGCTATAGTCGGTGGATTAGTTGGGAAACTTCCAATAGATAGTAAATTTCAACGAATTCCTTGCAACTTTTTATTTTTGAAAATTTTGCAAGTATATGCGGGCTGTAATGGTGCATCATGCGTATGTACACGAGCTGTAATGGTTAAAAAAGTGTATGTACATGAGCTATAATGGTGCAGGACACATTCATCTTGTAAAAAATGGTTTTTTAAGAAGAGCTTCTCAGCAGTGCTTTGGAAAAATATGCAAGAAAGAGGGCCAAGGCCATGTATGCATGAGTAGGGAATTTTAGGTCTATAACAGATGCCCCCTAATGTGTGAGGTCAGGAGATAAAATGATGGCTGAAATACATTACAATATCTTCACCAATGTACGAAATCAAGTGAGCCTGGGACTAGAGTTCGGGAGGTGCCATCTGCAAAACAACAATTGTCTCTTCGAGGTGGGCATACCCATGCTCGGGATGAACTAAATCATGGATTCCAATCAAATACACTACAGATCCATGTCATATAACTATATAAAGTGTATCCATGAGCAATACACAATGGATCTACATTTCAAAATCAGTCGAAGACATACAAGTATAGTATTCATCTTCAAGAAGCCAATGACGCATGATGGTTGGAGATGAGGTCTTCATAGCTCGAGAAACAACTTCAAGATATTCAAAACTCAAGTAGGAGTATAATGGAAGTGTATAACTCACTACCCTGAGGTCTTCGATGGATCATCGGGAAAAGACATGAGGATATCGATGATCAGGAAGAGAACTTTGTCAATTTTGAATCAGGACTTGATTGGACTCTCGGGATGGCCGAATCATGAGGTCAAGAGACAAACTGTAGAAAGGCTGACTCAGGTTGAGTGAAACTTCCCTTGGACAAAAGAACGAAATATGATAAGACTTAGGAAGCATGACATTGACATAAGTTCATGATGCAGGAGGCAACACGAACTCTCCATGTGTTTGGAAGAGTAACCAAATGGAGGAGGACACAACTCTATGTAGCAAGAACAACTTCCTAAGGTCATACTAGATCCCAATTCTTGACGAACAAATGGAAGGATGTGATTTGTCCAAGGACGACTCTCTGTGCTGCTAAAAAAGAATACATATTTCCTGTCCCCTCTTTTTGGAATATTTGATTTTTTTGTCTTTTTCAATTTTTTAAGAGCTTGAAAAATAATAAAAGAATGCTATGTCACAAAGGAGGGATGAGTGTCGTAAGAAAGCATACTAGTTCTAAGTGCAAGGAACACACTAATGCTCAGAACAAGGAGACATGTGCAGGAAAATGACACTGAGGGAAAATTCCTCCATGGGTCAAGGTGTCAAGTCGCAGAGGCAAGAAGTGCTATAAGGATTGCGTATAAGGCATGCTTCAAAGGTTTAGTTGAGAGAAACATGGAGATGAAATTAGGCCAAATACGCAGAGATGAAAATGTGATTAAGAAAGACACAATGAGACCCCTTTCATGTAATTTTTATGAGCCCAGAGAAGGTAATATCGGTAGTTTTTTCACGTTTAGAGAGTCTGAAAAAACGTAAAAGAAGACTCCAGGGAGTACCTTTTTCGGAAATAGTCTAGTCGGTTCGAAAAAGGGTCAAATTTGCACCGAAAAGACGTCTATTCAAAACCATTTTAACGAGTGTGACAAAGACAAGATCACTCAACAATCTTTTCAATTTTAAGGAGTCTGAAAAGAGATTAACTATGAACTCACAGTCTTTTTCTGAGTTTAGTCTCCTTAGCCCGAAAAAGTATAAAAGTAACTGAGGAGAACTCTCCTGGCGAGATGAATCTCCCGAGGCATACCTTTTTCCGCTATAATCTACAGGCTGGAAAAAGGGTTAAACTCATTCCAGTAGATGTTCTTCTGGACCAATTTAACGAGTGCAAAGGAAAAAGGTCACTCAACGATATTTTCAATTTTAGGAAGTCTGAAAAGAGCTTAACTATGGACTCCGTGGGGGTTCCTTTTTCGTAAGTAATATCCAAGGCCCGAAAAAGGTGATAAACCAAAACCAAGGAGAATGTTCCTTTTTCAAAGATTTAGTCCCTCAGGCCCGAAAAAGGGTTAAAATTACACCTGAGAATACTTTTCTAGTGAACTGAAGTTCCTAGAGCATACCTTTATTCGTGAGATTATCCATCCGGACCGAAAAAGGGGTAAACTACCGCTGGACAAATGTGCCTTTGAATTTGAGTTTGGCGAGCATGAAGGGAAACAAGATCGCTTGACAATCTTTTCATGTTTAGAGAGTCTGAAAAGGATTAAAGAGGACTCTAGAGGGCTACTTTTGTCAGTTAATCCAGACAAGATTGAAAAGAATAAATAAAGTCTCGTTGGATGTTGCTTTCAAATTTTAAAGAGAGCTTGAAAGGAAACAAAGCATGCTCATGAGGGAGTCCCATGGGGTAGAGTCTACAAAAACACTAGGAACATATAAAGGGGTATCCTGAAATAACGCCGAATTAAGATGGTGATTATCAGATGCAAGCTGGTCGATAGTGACAATGTTTCGATTTTGAGGGAAATGCATCACCCAGAAGAGCATAGACACCACAACATTCATAGCATATACATAATCATGCCTGAGAAGCATATTGAAATATAACAAGCCTTGCACCACTATAACATCGACAAGGACAATCTTCCCACCTAACGATATAGGCAACTGAGGAAGAATCCCCAAATATTCAATAGGACATCTGTCAAAAGCCAACAAATCATGTGAAGCAGACACAAGCGCGGGAGAACCCAAAGCTTGCCAATCCAAGGAGGATAAAATACTTGCGGAGGCTCCTTTTTATGGGACTTATCGGTAAATGCAGTAAACAAATCTCCCTAGATCCACCTAGATCTAGAACAAAGCAAAACAGAATATGACACTTTCCCTAAGCTCTAAGTATTGAGTTTATTATTTAGCAAGAGATATGAAACATACCGTTTAAATATCGCTCTCTCCTACCATTCTCATCCCATCTCCACTCCGGTGCTCCTGTGATATTCAATCTGCAATGGAACACAAGCCAACCAAAGTGAAAACAATATAATATACTCAACAAGAACCTATGTATGTGATCAAGGAATCATACAATAAAACAAAGTAATTTTTATGGGAAAGAAACATATCACTGCATTATATTGAAATGAAAGAGGAGATTACAACCAAAGCCTTGATGTCGCAAGGTCCCCTTTCGATGAATCTTTTCTCCAACACACACACTTGCTCGAAGCTTGAATGAAAAAGATCCACAATGACTTTATGAACTGAAATGAAGTTCTCAAGTATGAACTGAAGTAGAATTCCTCATCCAATTCGTAGCCTATTCCACCGAATAAACCCTCTTTGCTTAACCTTTTCCATGAGAGATCCCTATCTATATAGGAGAAAGAGATATGATTGAAGAGATTAGGATGATCCCACCAAATCAGAGAAGCGAGTAAGATCCAAACCATTCGGATGCCACCTCATATTCTAGAATATATCCTTCTGGAACTTTCGTGAAACTTGAACTTTTCTTAGTATTTTGACATCGTCACACCCTATCTTTAGAGAAAACCGTGGAGATGTCACATGCCAGCCTCAGGGCAGGGGGGCGATGATCAGAGATCACAACTTGCATATAGTGCAGCCTGCGACAACCTTACTTCATAAGGTTTTCAAGAAGAGATATCTAGTCACTTCCCTCATGGTAAAAGACTCTTTTTGGGAACATGAACACATGTTTGTCAATGGATCACTGGGGTTACCAAAATAATGTGTAATAGAATTCCCCCCAAAGTATGAGACTGGAACTCATGATAGCCGAAATACTTTGTATAATGTGTGTGTTGGAAACAAGGAGCACACCAATCAGGAAGCTGCAAACAGTTAAGCATCAACATAATAATATACCATTGTCTGAGGTGGGAATTCCTGTACTCAGTTTACAAAATGTCAAGTGAGTCATGGCCACTAAATATACACCATGGATCCATGTCAATGTGAATCGTCATAGCCACTAGGAATACACTATGGACCTATGCGTTAAAATTACTCAAATTCGGACATAGCCACGAGACATACACAATGGATCTATGTGTCAATACAAATCATAAATAATTCATCGCAACTTGGATCAGAATTATGAGATCTAGGGTCTTCATTTCCATCATCCCTAAGTACGAATCTAACCATGCGATTACAGGTGCTGAAGTCAAACATGGTAGAAAACACTTGATTATCGGTCAATGATGAGAACCATTAAAAAGTGCGAGGGAAATCACCATTGATGTCAATGACTCCCAAGGTACCCTAGTACAATCCAATGAATGTGAATAAATGAGTTGAAGTCGAACATTCAATGGAATATGCCAATCAAGGGTCAATGATGTGAACCCACTGTTGGAAGAGAAGACACCTGGCATTGAGGCATGAAGGCTCTAAGGTACTAAATGATTTCTAAGTCTTTCTCTTGGATAATGAGTTGAAGTCGACAGGAGAAGACTCGTCACAAGAGGGCCTTAATGTATCCCCCATCAGTGACACGAAATAAGTAACAGATTTGAAGTAGATCAGAGTGTGAAGTGATTTGAAACTGACTTAGGGAAGCCTGACATGCTAGAAAACTTATAACTGCAGATGGCCGACTTGATAGAAGGCTTATTCAGGTTGGACTTCTCTTGAACATATGAATGACACGACAACAATATTGGCAGCATTGACTCAATTTAGACCCGACATATGGACATGTGGATGGTCAAACGAGAGACAAATGGATTTCCAAACCTGGATACAATGATGAAGGGGGTGTCATGTTCAAGAGAGACTTTTACTGCCACTAACACAAATACAAAGAGACATTTCTTTCCCAATTTCCCCCCACCATTTCTGGCGAGTACCTCTTTAGTTTTACGCAAGCTTGAGGAGGATAACATATGCTTGTTGATGTAAGCTCATCCTTCAGACAAGTCCCTCAGAGTATGTTTAACAAACCCTATGAAGGAGTGGTTCAATCCCATATGGGTCTTTCGATATTTGTTTCACGAGTCCAAAGAGAGAAAACTCGGGGTTTTTTCATGTTTAGAGAGTCTAAAAAACACTTAAAGAGAACTCCATCATTTCCTTTTTCGTAAATCAATTCGATGAGACCGAAAAAGTGATAACCTACCACTCATCAAATGTTTTCTTCAGATACTTTTATGAGCATGAAAAGAACAAGGTCGCTTGACAATCTTTTTGTTTTTATGGAGCATGAAAAGATATTAAAGGATACTCCATGGGTTTCATTTTTCGTGTTACCATTACGAGTTCGAAAAATGACAAAATACTACTCGATTACATTCTCATGGTTTCACGAGCGTGAGAAAGAATCAAGACTTGCTCGGAGTTTTTCCTGAAAAACCCTAAAAGGATTTGTACATGTGTACAAATGCATCAAAAACAAACCAAAAAACGAATCCTTGTTTCAATGGTTCACTCCTAGACTTTTTATCTGCAAAAATAAAACACTTGCAAAGTCATTTAGGACTTTAGGGTTTAAGCGAAATATATAAATTATAAATGAAAAAGTGAAAAACTAATAAAAATGGGTGAAAAATTCATTTCACTATTCCATTTTTTATTTCACCCAAACTTTGCTCTAAACCCCCTATTTACCTTGATTTTTCACTACGGATTGCGGAAGGAATGGTTGATCATTTGACGAATGGTCTCCGTAAAACAGGTAATTTTCATCTCTTTCAACTTTCCATGGATCAAAATTCATTTTTTATTGGTTAGAAATAGGTTTTTGAGTTAAGTTTTTGAGGGTACCTATGCACGGAGGTCGTCGCAGGTGCCCTATATCGGCCTTTGCAATGATCTAGGGTCGTCACAGGTGGACTTAAAGCTGGCCTGCGACGACTCGACACTTTGTAGATGCCTTGGCCTGCGACTTGAGCAACTCAAAAAGTTTTTAAGATATATTTTCCAATACAAAATTTCCAAGGAAGAAAATAATGGTGCTAATCTCTCTTTAATGTTCCATTGCAGGTTTTCCATGGTAAAAATGTTGGAATGGCATGAGAGAGAGCACGAGGAGGAATACTACTTTGCCGGGAATGACCTGAGAATGGTAAATTCCCTCCAGCAGTGTGGATTGTTAAAATTCTTTAAGATCCAGGGTATGAGAGCCCAACTGAGGTTAATCAAATACCTAGTTCACATGTGGCATGTGAACGAAAAGACATTCTGTGTGGGGGCCCACATTCTTATGATAGATATTGAGGATATATAATTCTTGACCAAGCTATCTCATCGCGGGTCCTGAGTCTCACTTACAGGCAGAATAGGTGGAGGTGCACCCATGAACCACTATATCAACAAGCATTGTGTGCCAGGTACGCAGAAGCATAGCGATAAAATCGCTATAAGAGATGTCTGAGACTTTCCCCTATAGACCATCCTCTACACCATCACATGCATGGAAGGGAGAGTAGCTCCCCATATGGCTCTTTAGAGCTATTTTCAGTATGCGCTGGAATGTATGGAGCCCCGAGTTTTCAAATGGTGTGAAGGGGTGCTCAAGAGTATGAAAAAGCAATTGAACAAGTGCACGAGTGGTCACCAGAAACAGTTTGGATAGGGGTTGATCTTGGTGTCCTTATTCCTGGAGAGGGTCCCAATATTGTGCTTATAGGTAGAGTGGGGTATACCTGCCCCACAGGATTCAACAATGAAGAGGTGGGTCGACCTCATGGCACAACATGCAGTTGGTCACATCATTAGATATAACGATGTTTTATTCGACTAGTTGAGAACTTAGATGCTCATGGTCGATGACTATTCATATGATAGTTTAGAATTCCAAGGAGATTCAGGCTTGGTTCTTCCTAAGGGTTCCCAATGGGGGGACATAGATAAGAAGGAAATTTTGTTTTTATAATTTTTTGTGATTTTTTGATATAAAATGTTTTTTATGTTCTTTATCCGATGACTAATCAAATACTCTTTGATGATGCATACGTGGGAGCTTATTGACCTCCAGGTTAATCCCCCATCCAGAGGCGAGGGGAGAGATCTGACGTAGCACGAGTAGCTGCTGCCAACTATGAGACTATAGAACAAAACTTGGAAGGGCTCACAATGAACATTCCAGATGCCTCCATTGACAATATCCCGAGGAATTATCAGTGCCACACAATGGGCGTATCAGCTTCCATCGGTCGACTGCTCCGTAGAGTAGCATGTGAAGTCGCATGTTATAGAGAGAAACATCCTTTATGCTCTATTGTATATGAAGCCATGTGCTTCACATTTTTGATATTTTGGTCTTCGGACAAAAAATATTTTTTGTAAAACTTTTATCGTTATATATATGAGGATTCTACCAGCTTACTTGTTGTATATACAAAGTGTGATTGGATTTTATAAATGTCTCAAATGGCTATCTAACACATAATTGGCCAGAGCATCTGTTAATGTATTTAGACATCTAGGAATGTGTTGATATTCAATGTAATCAAAATGACGTTCTAAGAGGCGAATTCGTAAATATACCCTTAACAACGTAGGACTTCAAATGGAGTAGATATTACTCACTTGGAGGACTACTAATTCCGAATCGAGTCGTACAATAAGGTGACGGATTCCAAGTGAAACAATGTTGGTCAATAATTCAATGACATCATTGTATTCCACGATATTGTTAGTTGCACGACCAAGGCATACACTGTGAAGACTAATCAATTCATATGTAGGCGCATAGATTGCCCAAGAAACAGATGCCAAGTTCTGAGTGCTGCGACTAGCACCATCAGTGAAGCCAATGTGGGGTAGCGAAGACACCGACATCTAGAAACCAAGCACAACACAAGGTAAGCAACTAAAGGTTGAAACCAAACAATGAAAAAGCACACAAGAGTATGATACACTAAAATACAAGCACTTATCCAAAAATGACTTAAGCATAATACTTCTTTAAGTAAAACCCATTTCTGGGTTCACTCAAAGGGATTCCATCATAATCAACCAACTCATAGGCTCCCTTCTCCAACACACGTTTGACAATGTAAGGATCTCACCACATGGCCTCGAATTTACCAATGTTAGGGTCCTAACCCGCACATAGGTAGAGAAATATATTCGGATGTAATAAAGGTCAATATTAATAAGGCCTTTCAATAAAATAGAATAAGGAAGATGTAAGAAGACTTAATAGAAGCTTCCACTTCTAGAAGGATCTTCCTCTAGATGCTTCTCTTAATAGACATATTTAGTATAAATAAGGGTCGAGGGTATGGAAACCCTAGCTTGGATATTATTGTAACAGAGCGCTTCTCGACTGGAGGTTGCCCCCTCGAAGAGGCCCGTGAACATTGCTTTCTGAATCAAAGTGCTATTTCTATTGTTGTTCTTATATCATTTATGTGTTATTGTGGAAATTATGTTGGTTATATTACTGTTATTCTTCCATTTCTAGCATTTTATTTCTGTTCTGCATACTTTTTATATTTGGTATATTACAAGTGGTATCAGAGCACTTTCATTGGCAGAAATTGTGGGAAATTGTTTTTAGGGTAGAGATGTATTCCGACGTCTTTAAGCCACATAGATCTTTTGTTACGCACATAAACCCGCGGTTGAGGGATTCATACATGCAGGAAATACAAGTGGTTCTTAAGCGCACATTTGTTGGCCACCCTTGTAACCCCTGTTGGTACCCCTTCGAGTGGTAGCGCATCAGACAACACTTGTGTATGGAATCGGCCTAGATTTCCTGAA
>JASDQU011176401.1:0-19441 GCA_032191745.1 Picea mariana
GTGTTCCTTTGTGATATCTCCATAGCATCAAGCCTGGCATGTAACTCACACATTTCTCTTTCCCTTGCTAGATCAGGCATTGGCCTATCTCTTCTTCTCGGCAGCATGGCTATAAATATTTTCCTCTTTTCTCTCTACTACAGAAAGAAAAGAACTTGTTTCGAGCTCTGATACCACAACTGACATAGCACCCCCTGCCTCAGCAGGTTTTGCGTGACCTTCCGGTCTTAGGATCGTTCTAAAACTTCCTTCAAGTCAGATTGACTCTTCGATTTCCCCACAAGGAATATCTCACACGCACACACAAGAGTGTGTTCACATGTCCTTATGAGTTATGCCTATGTGATCAAACACAAGGCGCTAACTCTACAAACCTGACCAACAACTATGATTAGGACTTTTTTTGAAATAGGAAAATTTTGGATTTCATGACTTCGGGAATCCTGATGTCGAGTTTCTGACTCTTCGATCCCTGAATTCTAAAATGCCAAAATGTCGAAATGTCAACAAAGGTTGACTCCTTCAATGCACCGAACACAAGCCACTTATTGCCCACTAATCTTTGGCTTTTCAGGACTTGAGCGAACAACCAACAATTGTTCCTCTTCCCTTGTGATTCCCCGAATTCTGAAATTTCTCCTTTGGTGAGACCGATGGCCTTTCAGGATTTTCACCAAACCTTGACCACTCCTTTGACTTCTGACGCATGTATCCACTGATGGATACTTGGGACCCACTTTTCGATGTTTCTCTTTTCATGATTTCGGGAGTTGTGTGACCATGCAACTCTACCTCTTAAGTCCCGAAACTCGATTGGGGCCTAACGAATATTGTCCCTAAACCTTTGGGGAATTTTTCCTTTTTCCCTTCGAGATTTCGCGATTCACAAAAATCCACAACAGAGTGTTTTCCTACCTTTCGAAACACTGATTCTTGAATTCCCAAATTCTTGCCTCCCATGTGATCTACAGCTGAGATCTTCCTTGATCCGACGGCTCTGGGTCTTTCAGGATTTCGCGGGCTGGGAGTTTGGAACTCTTGATTCCCAAAATCATAGCCTCCTCTACTTCTCAAACCCCTAAATGTCGAAATGTCGAAATTCCACTCCAAAGGGGAATCAACGGCTCCTGTTGCTTCTCATCCAACAGTCGCTAGTCCTCCTGAGCTTCTAAAGGCTAAAAGACACTCAGTCTTAACCTTCTCACAGATCTGCAAGATCCAACGGTCCACAGGATTTCGGTACTTCTCCACAAAGTGTCTCCACCGTTCCTTCACTCTTCTTCAAAGAATCTCTGGCCAAAATGACTTGGCGTCCTTCCACCTGAACTTGACTTTTACGAGATGATTTCAATATCTACCTCCCTTTGAACACTTCAAAAGTGCTACCCCTCCTGAGTTATCACTTGCAAACTCAAGCCTCCAAAAAGGAATCTTGCTCGCACTCCTTGCGGAAGCTTTCAAATAATGCCTAGTTATTTGAGTCTTCGACCCTGTGCACTCTTTGCAACAATGGTCATTCAACCTTCACCTTAAGTGATAAGTTTTAAGGCTTCAGCCAGCCTGCACACAGCTTGCATGGCTTTGTGCCTCACCTACACTTCTGTTGGTTATGAGAACAATGATATCTCTCATGAGCTTTCTGAGATAAAACTTAGATCCTCGTCAACGCACACCTTGCAGACGTTCACTGCACTCTTTGCAGGAATTCTCAGGAAGATAAACAATTGAAACTCATTTTTCTCCTCTCCCAGACTTCATACACTCACATGAAATCATACATCCAACAAAACATTGAAACAAATGCATAACAGAGAAAATAAAACAACTGTAAACATACCATTTAACAAATGTAAACAGTAAGCATCATAACACCATGAAAATTGAGCCAAAGCTTTATATATTAACTCAAGTGCTCTTGTACATGGGTTCTTCTCTACAGTTCTCTTCTACAGCTTCAAAACTTATCAAATTTGAATGACCATAACATTATCATAATACAAGGGTTGAGGGTGTCTATATCCATTTTCCCTCCTACGCTTCTAAACTGTGTAATCCTACATTCATATCTACCTACTTGCATTAAACAGTCTTAAATGTCTATTACATCTGACAGATGAGAGAAATCACTCAAGATCTATTTACAGCATCTAGATATAAATGTAAGTACACTTCCCTTAGCTATTACATTAATATCCGCCCATTAATTTTCCAAAACAATTTCAAAATGTGCGCTAGTGCTTTTCCAGCAGTCTTCCACCTTTACGCTTGCTTGGCTAGCTAGGTATGATGCTCCTGCATCATAAACCTATATGGCAGAGACTTTTCCCAATCCATCATCATAAATTCATTGCTATCAAACTCAAATTTGAAAAACTTCTTAAGGATGGCTTTATCTATCCTATGGATTTAAACGATTGGGCATCCAATCTAGTTCCGGTAAATAAGAAACAAGGCATGATTTGTGTATGTGTAGATTATAGGGATATCAATAAATATTGTCCTAAGGACAATTATCCATCCCCCTCCATTTACCATATCATTGACGATTGTGCCGAGAGATAAATCTTCTCCTTAATGGATGGTTTGTCCAGCTATAATTAGATTAATATTTTTCCCGTGGATCAACACAAAACTACTTTCATTTGTCCTTGGGGTACCTTTGCCTACTAGAAACTTCCTTTTCATTTGAGGAATGTTGGTGCAACTTTTCAGCATGCCATGTCTTATGATTTTCACGATATCAATCACATCATACAACTGTATCTCGATGATCTACTGGAGCATTCCATGCATTGCCAAGATCACCCGACACACCTCTAAGCCATTTTCCTTCGCTATCGTTTCTATCGTATATGTTTGAACCCACAAAAAATTGGTTTTTGTGTGGAGTCCAATTGAATTCTAGGTTTTATTGTGTCACTACATGGAATTAGGGTAGACCCTTTGAAGGTTGAGGTTATCCTTAATAGACCTCCTCCTTCCACACTACGCTAGCTTCAAAGTTTGCAAGAGAAGGATAAGTTTTTTCATTGATTCATTCCAAATTATGCCAAGTTAACACAAGGATTTACTCGACTGTTGAAAAAAGGTTACGAGTTTGTATGGGACAATACTGCCAACAAAGCCTTCGAATCTTTGAAACTTTCCTTAACCCGTACGCCACTGCTTTTTCCACCGGATTATAGTCGAGACTGTTTCCTCCACCTCGCCGCTTTGGACTCTACCATTGCCATGGTTTTAGTACAAGAATATGATTCGCACAATGAAAATGTAATTTACTATTTGAGTTGGAGTCTCATGACCACTAAAGAAAAATACCTACATGTGGAGAAATTGGCCTTGGCATCTATTTAAGTTTTCCAACGTTTTCGTCATTATATCTTATTACGTAAGACCATTGTTATTTCCGATTGCAACCCCATGCAACACATCCTCACTCAAAAATTTTTGGGGGGAAAGTACTCCAAATCGATAGTGATTCTCCAAGAGTTTGACTTAGAATTCGAACATGCTAAGTCTAAGAAATATTTGTTTTTTGCTGAATTGATATGTGACCTTCCCTCAAATGAGACAACAAATGTGGCAGAGGATTATTTACCTGATGAATCCCTTTTTCTGATCAGTTCTGATGACGTTTGGTATGGAGATATTATCATTTATCTCCAAACTCAAACTTTTCGTCCCGACCTTTCTAGCATGGACCATCTTCGTATACGGTATTGAGCCCGTTAATACATAATTCTCGGTGACACTCTTTATCATTGTGGGGTTGACTCTATTTTTCGATGATGTCTCACCTACGATGAGGCTGAGAAAGCTTTGAATGATTGCCACTCTAGAGCATGTGGTAGCCATATGTATGGGTATGCCAATGCCCAAAATCTCATATGAGCATGATACTTCTGGCCTTCTTTGTTTAAATACTGTATCGTTGTCATCTAGAAATGTCATTTTTGTCAAACGTATAATAATAAGATAATATCTTATCCCGCTCCTTTACACCCTATAGTTTCCATTGGTCCCTTCACAAAATGGGGCATTGACTTCATGACATATAACCCTCACTCGGCCCGGGGTCATTGATACATCATTATAGTGATGGATTATTTCACTAAATGGACCGAGGTGATGCCTACATTCGATAACACCGGGAAAAATACAACTTTGTTCGTATTCAATCATATCATTACTCAGTTCGGTGTACCCCAAGCTATCGTTACTGATCACGGTAGTCATTTTCGAAATTTCATGATGTTCGTTCTTACTGAAAAGTTGGGTCTTCGACATGAAAAATCAACCCCCTATTATCCACAAGTCAATGGCCAGGTTGAAGCGATAAATAAATTTTTGATTACTATGCTTCGACGGATGATAGGAATTCATAAAACAAGTTGGAACGTGATGTTGTTTTCAGCATTATGGGCCTACAAGACATCCATCAAGTCTTCCACTGGGTTCGCACCTTTCCAATTAGTTTATGGTATCGAATTTGTTTTGTCGATTGAATGTGATATACCATCTTTGAAACTAGCTGTTGAACTTCTCCCAAACACCTCTACCGAAGAGGAACATCTATTATACCTGATGTAAATAGATGAAACCTGTCGTGATATCGCCCTGGTTATTGAAACTCTGAAAAAGTGTGTCAAAGCCCAATACAACAAACATGTCAAGTCATGTGTTTTCTCTGAAGGTGATCTAGTTCTCCTCTATGAATAAGATTGTGATTTACTAAGGGTAGGAAAATTCGAGGCTATGTGGCAAGGCCCTTATATTATCAAATGAGTGTTGGAGAAGGGAGCCTACGAGTTAGTGGATTATGATGACATTCCTTTGAGTGAACCCAAAAATTGGATTTACTTGAAGAAGTACTATGCTTAAGTCATTTTTGAATGAGTGCTTGTGTTTTATTGTATTATAATCTTGTGTGCTACTTTTGTGTGCTTTTTCATTGTTTGGTTTCAACCCCCAACTGCTTACCTTACGTTTTTCTTGGTTTCCAGATGTCGTTGTCTTCGCTACCCTACATTGTCTTCGTCGATGGCGCTAGTCATAGTACTCATAACTTAGCATATGTTGCTTGGGCAATCTACGTAGCTATGAATGAATTAATCAGTTTACACGGTGTTTTCCTCGGTCGTACAACTAACAATATCGTGAAATACAGTGCAGTCATTGAATTGTTGATCGCCACTATTTCACTTGGAATCTGTTATCTTGTTGTAGAACTCAATTCACAGTTAGTAGTACTACAATTGAGTAATGTCTATGCTATCTGAAGTTCTACTTTGTTAAGGGTATATTTACGAATCTGCCTCTTGGAACATCATTTTGATTACATTGAATATCAACACATTCATATATGTCTAAATACATTAACAAATGCATTAGCTAATTATGTTTTAGACAGAAATTTGAGACACTTATAAATACAATCACATTTTGTATATAAAGCATGTAAGCTGGTAGGATACTCATGTATATATAACAATAAAAATTTTACAAAAGGTGTTTTTTTCCAAAGACCAAAATATCAAAAATGTGAAGCACATAGCTTCATATACAAAAATAGCATCAAGGATGTTTCTCATGATAACACATGACTACCTGTGCTACTCTATAGAGAAGTTGACTGATAGAACCATATACACCCATTGTATGGCATTGGTAATGTCTTGGGATCTCATTAATAGATATATTTGGGACATCCGCTATCAACCCCTCCAATTTTTGCTTGATATCCTCATAGTCAACAAGGACCAATCCTGCTACCTCAACTCTCTCCCCTCGCCTCTATATGGGTGATGTATATGGAGGTCGGTGAGGTCCCATGTATGCATTGTCAAGGAGTTTTTGATTAGCCATCGGATTAAGAACATAAAAACATTTCATATTTCAAAAAAATTACAAAAACATTATAAAAAAAAATGTGTTTCTTACCTAAGTTCCCCCATTGAGAACCTTTAGGAAGAACTAAGTCTGGTTCACCTATGAACTCCAAGCTGGCATATTCATATTCATCTACCATAAGAAGTTGGGTCCTCAACCAATTGAAGAACACATCATTATATCTGACGATAGGACCAATCACATGTCAAGCCATGAGGTCATGCCACCTCTTCATTCTTGGATCTTGTGGGGCCGGTATGCCCCACTCTATCTGTAGGCACAATTCTGGAACCCTCTCAAGGAAGAAGGAAACCAAAATTGACCCGTATCTGAATTGTTTCAGTTCACCTTTCCTACACTTGGTCAACTGTTTCTTCATGCTTCTGAGGAGCTTGCCACACCAGTTAAAGAAACGGGGCTACATGCACTCCACTGCATACTGGAAGTAGCTCAGAAGACCATATGAGGATATGCACTCCCCTCAATACAATATATGGTGAAAAGGATGGTCTGTAAGGGTAAGTCATGAACATCCCTAATAGAAACCTTACCGCTACTTCTCTCATCCTATGGTACATGGTATTGTCGAATGTACTCATTCATCGGCAAACCATCACCCCTGCTACCTGTTAATGTCACACGGGACCCACTGCGAGACAACCCCATAAAAAAATAGATATCTTTGATATCTAGACTGAGTATGTGGGCCCCCACATTGAATACCTGTTGATCCACATCCCACATGTAGACTAAATATTCGAGCAACCTCAATTGGGCTTTCATGCCCTGAATCATGAAGAACTTCAGCAGCCCACACTGTCGGAGGGAATTAACTGTTCCCAGATCATTCCCAACGAAGTAATCATCATCCTCATGTTCTCTCTACCTCCACTCCAACATTCTGACAATCAAAAACCTGCATTGGAGCCACAAGGATAAGTTAGCATCTTTATTTTACCTCCCTTGAAATTTTTATTGGCCAAACATCCATAAGAATTTTTTTATCTATGCACGACATAGGTGAAAGCATCCACACAGTGTGGAATCACCGCAGGGGATCCATAGGGCCACTTCTAGAGACCTTAGATCATCACAGGGCACAATGTAAGGTGCTTGTGGCAACCTCTGCTCGCAAATACCCTCATGAATTCAACCCAAAAAACATACTTTTAACCAATGAAATAAAAAATTAATCCATGGAAAATGAAGAGTACAAGAAGATTACCTATTCAACAGAGACCATTCACCAACTGACTGATCGTGCCTCCCTCAATCTACAGTGAACGTTTGAGGTGAAACAGGGGTTTTGAGACAAGTTTTGGGTGAAATAACAATGGAATGGTAAAAAGAAGTTTCTACCCATATTTATTAACTTTTTCACTTTTCCATTCATATTTTGTATTATTTTATGTGTTTCACTTAAACCCTAAATTCCTAACAACATTGCAAGTATTTGATTTTTTGTAGGTGAGAGATCTAGGAGTGTGAATGATGGAACATATATACATTTTTTGGTTTGTTTTTACATTTGTTGCATGTACAAATCCTTTTAGGGTTTTTCAAAAAAAATCCCAAGCTTAGGTTTTGTTCCTTCTCATCCTCGTAAATCAATGAGAACAGAACCGAGTATACTTTTGTCGTCTTCTTTTGTACTCATGATGGTAACACGAAAAATGACACCCATGGAGTGTCCTTTAAGCTCTTTTAAGGTTCCGTAAAAACAAAAATATTTTCGAGAAACCTTGTTCTTTTCATGCTCATAAAAGTATTTGAAGAAAACGTTTGATGGGAGGTAGGTTATCACTTTTTCGGTCTCATCAAACTAATTTACAAAACAGGAACTAAGAGAGTTCTCTTTAAGTGTTTTTTAGAATCTCTAAACATGAAAAAACCTCGAGTTTTCTCTCTTTGGACTCGTTAAACAAACATCGAAATACCTATATGGAACCGAACCACTCCTTCTGAGGTTTCGTTAAACATACTTTGAGGGACTCATCCAAAGGATGAGCTTACATCAATAAGAATATGTTATTCTCCTCAAACTTGTGTAAAAATAAATAGGTACTCACCAGAAATGGTGGGGGGAAATTTGGGAAAGAAATGTTTCTTTGTACTTGTGTTAGTGGCAGTAATAGTCTCTCTTGAACAAGACACCCCCTTCATCATTGTATCCAGGTTGGGAAATCCATTTGTCTCTCGTTTGACCTTCTGCAAGTTCATATATTGAGTTGTCCTTGAGTCAATGCTGCCAAGACCATTTTCATTTCATTCATATGTTCAATAGAAGTCCAACCCTAAACAATCCCTCTATCGATTTGACCATCTGTAGTTATAAATTCCTACCATGTCAACCTTCCCTATGTCAGTTTCAAATCACTTTTGTATTTCGATCTACCTCAAATCTGTTACTTATTTTGTGTCATTGATGGGGGATACATCAAGGCCCTCCTGTGATGAGTTTGTTCTTGTTAACTCCAACTAATTATCCAGGAACAAGACTTATAAATCATTTAGTACCTTAGAGCCTACATGCCTTAATGGCAGGTTTCTTCACTTTCGACAGTGGGTTCACATCATTGACCTTTGATCGAAATATTCCATTGAGTGTTCAACTTCAACTCATTTATTCACATTCATTGGATTGTACTAAGGTACCTTGAGAGTCATTGACATCAATGGTGATTTCTCTTGCGCTTGTTAATGGTTTTCATCAATGGCTGGTAAACAAGTGGTTTCTACCATGTTTGACTTTAACACCTGTAATCACAAGGCTAGATTCATACTTACGGACGACGAGATTGAAGACCCTGGATCTCATTATTTTGGTCCAGGTTGCGACGGAATGTTTATGATTTGTATTGACACATATATCCACTTTGTATTTCTCGTGGTTATGTTTGAATTTGAGTTTTCTATAAGCATAGATCTGCAGTGTATTCTTGGTGGATATGTAGAATCTTAGTGACATGGATCCACAATGTATGATTGGTGTCCATGACTAACATTTATGATTTAAATCACTTGTAGTATGAGCATGGGAATTCCTACCTCAAAAATGGTATGATATCATGCAGATGCTTGATTGTTTGTAGGTTCTCGATTGGTGTGCTCCTTGTTTCCGACACACACACATTCTACAAAGTATTTTGGTTGTCGCGAGTTCCAGCCTCATACTTTGGGGGGCATTCTGTTACACATTATTTTGTTCACTCTAGTGATCCTTTTACATCATGTGTTCATGCTCCCAAAAGAACATTTCTTCATGATAAAAGTGACTGGATTTCTCTTCTAAAAAACCTTATTAAAGAAGATAGCCGCAGGCTGTACTATATGAAGGATGTGGCAATGCCTAATCACTACATTCTATCCTGAAACTGGTTTGCGATGTTTCCATAGGTTGTCCTATAGACAGGGTGCAGCAATGATGAAAGACTAAGAAAAGGTCGAGGTTCATGAAATTTCTAGAAGGGGATCTTCTAGAATATGAGGTGGCATCTGTATGGTTGGGATCCTACTCGCTTCTCTGAATTGCGGGGGTCATCCTAATCTATTTAACCATCTCTCTTTCTCCTATATAAGTATGGATTTTTCATGGAAAAGGTTAAGCAAGGAATTAAGTTTAATAAAGGAATAGGCTGAGAGTTGTGTGAGGAATTCTACTTAATTTGATACTTGAGGTCTTCGTTTCAGTCCATCAAGTTATTGTGGATCTTCTTCATGCAAGTTTGGACCAAGTGTGTGTGTTGGAGAATAGGGCCATTGAAAGGGAACCTTGCAACATCAAGTTTGTTTGGTTGTATCTTCCACTTTTACTTAATATAATACAGTGGTATGTTTCTTTCCCATAAAATCATTCTCATTTTATTGCATGACTCCTTGATCACATGCATAAGTTTTCACTGAATATACTATTATTTCTTTAACTTTGGTTGGTTTGTTTTTTATTGTAGATCCAATATCATAAGAGCACTGGAGTGAAGAAAGGA
This sequence comes from Picea mariana, assembly GCA_032191745.1. NCBI lineage: Eukaryota > Viridiplantae > Streptophyta > Pinopsida > Pinales > Pinaceae > Picea > Picea mariana. The sequence goes on from JASDQU011176401.1 coordinate 9,876, forward strand.
AAACAAAGATACAAGGAAGCAATATTCAAAGGTATGTCACTCATCTCTTGTTGGATAGTAAATTCAATAATTAGATCTTAGGGAAAGCATCATGTCTTGTCTTGTTTTGTTATAGATCTAGGTGGATCTAGGGAGATCCGTTTATGTCTGCATTTACCGATTAATCCAATAACACCGGGAAGTTCATATTCTTTGTGACCCATGCTCACAGTAAGTAAAAGGTCACCACCGCATCTGTGGCCTCTACATAGAGCCTCTCTTTGCAGTAGAAGCAAGTGGAATGGATCATGGAAGAGTACAAATAAATCTTCTCCTCACCCATCAGGGTACCGACGCACTGCCAAGTCAAGCATCCAATTGATCAAACCCCTAGTGCACCTATGCCTAATGGACCAGTATATCATTGCTTGATGATGGAAAATGATGAAATTAAGCGTTAGATCCAAGAGATTCTTCAAAAGGGGCACATCAGATCCATCTCCTCCCCTTGTGGAAGCCCGATTATAGTGGTGTTGAAGAAGGATAGGACCTAGGGCCTGTACATTGATTACAGAGCGTTAAAAAAAATCACAATAAAATACTAGTACCCAATTCCCAGGATTGATGAACTTCTTGACCAACTCAAGGGGGAAAATTTCTTCAGCAAGATTGACCTAAATTTTGGCTACTACTAGGTTCCCATCGAACCAACTGATGTCTCGAATACATCTTTCAACTCTAAATAAGGTCTCTTTGAATGGTTTGTCATGCCCTTTGGCCTAACAAATGCACCAACCAATTTCATGAGGTTGATGGAGGATGTATTGAAACCCTTCATTAAATCTTTTGTTGTGGTATATTTGGATGACATACTCATCTTCAGTAGAAATTGGGAGGAGCACATGCGACATATTGAGCATGTTTTTAGCACTTTGTGGCAACACAAGCTATATGACAACTTGGAAAAAATTTCCTTGGCATGAACAAGGTCCAATAATTGGGCTACATTATTGATGAGCATGGGGTACATGTTGATCCCGCTAAGATCCAAGTCATCCGTGAGTGGCCAACCCCGACCACACTAACCGAGCTTCATAGCTTCTTGGGACTGGAAAAGTTCTACCAATGGTTCATGTTGGGATTCTCGCATATTGCATGGGCCCTCAGCCACGTGACGAAGGGAGGTGGAAGGGAAAAGTTCATGTGGGGGAAGGAACAAAAATGAGCATTTGACGATCTGAAGCATTTCTTGTGATCAGCTATAGTACTCTCCTTTCCTGATATGAAATAATCGTTCGATATTGAGATTGATGCAACTGACTATGTTGTAGGCCTAGTTCTCACCCATCATGGTCATATGGTGGCATACCATAGTGAGACACTCTGAGATATTGTCTAGAAATACCCCACCTATGATAAGGAAATGTATTCCATTGTACAATCCTATATCCAATAGAAACATTACATTCTAGGAAAGGATATGATCATCCATGATGATTACAAGCCTGTATAGTTCATTTAGACACAGGGGAAGTTGCAGAATGACCGCCATCAAAATTGGTCCACCTACCTACACCAGTTCCATATCAACATCAAGTAAACGATAGGGAGTACAAATTGTGTCACTGAATACCTTAGTTGACCTCCCATGGTTGCACTCACCACTCTGCTCCATTCTTGTGGACATGAGGCATTTGAGTGGCCCCAAATTTATCAGCAAGATACAGACTTTTCCACCACCTATGCGCTCTTGGGTACAGGCGTGACTGTCATGAATTTTCACATTCAAGATGGGTTGTTATGCCATCTCATCCATTTTTGTGTTCTTACAAGTGAGCGTGAAAATATGATTTGGGAAACCCACTACATTCGAGTGGCAGGAAAATTTCACATGGAGAAAACTATGGCCATTCTCCAAAAACATTTTTATTGGACAAAACTTCAACAAGATGTCAACAAGTATATTAGATATTACATTACCTGTGCCATTTCCAAGCTATCCATCAAGAAACAAGGCTTATAAACCCCTATTCATACCCCCAAGAAGCCTTGGGAATCCATCCCGATGGATTACATGTCTGGCCTTCCATCCACCAAGGAAGCCAATGATTGTGTATTTGTGATTGTTGATTAGTTTTCGAAGATGGCCATCCTCACAGCCTACAAGAAGAACATCATAGCGACAGATACTAGCAAGATCTTATTTAAATGAGTGTGGATCCATTTTTGGATATCACAGACCATCATCTCAAACCGAGACAACAGTTTCCTCAACACATTTTGGTCGAGTCTCTGGTCATGTTGGGCCCTTCATTTTTGGATAAGGAATTGCACAAGTTTGACTGAGCATGAGTTGTGCAAGCTTCAACAGAGGATGGAAAATAGAATGAGAAAGAGAAACAAAAAGAAGTTGCAAAATTCATCGCAATGCCAGCTGAGAAACAAATGGTTGCAATAGAATAAGGAAGAACGCAAGATGAAATAGAAGACACAAACCAGATATATATAGGGTTGAACATAAGTGTAAAAGGGTTTTTGATGTTGTTGACGTTGTTGTTGTTGTTGCCATTATTGTTGTTTTTGGTTCGTTGATTACGAGTTGGTTCCGAGTTGATTGTTGGGAGTTTATTCAAGTTGAGTCTTGACTCTGTAATGAATTTTATCTATCAGTTTGAGAATTGGAGCTCTAAGACATGAGTCTAGAGTCAAGAGTCTGTACAACACACTACTGTGTAATTCTGAGTCTGTAATCAAAGAAATATTCTAAAGATAATTTGAAGAAGGACCTAAACTTTCAAATATGATGTGTCTACATGTGTTTTCATTATGTATTACATTTCTTCTTTCTGGGTTATAAGTTCTACTCGATGGTTTTGTGTTTAGATGCTTGTTCTTAATGTAAGTAGGTTTGATTCTTGCACATATATGTTTCAGATCTATTTATGTCTCTTGTGCAAGATAAGGGATGAGTCCTAAAGGATCTATGGATCCTCTTAAGTCTTTTCCCTACCCTTCCCTATCTATCTGTCTCAACAGTGCTTCGGGTGAGACTTCTTCTCTTTGAAGGAGATGAAAATGCCAGTGCTCTAGACTACATGGAACCTTGTGTTGGTAACCTGACAAGGACCCTGGTCTGATCAAACTTGCGCCAAAAAAATGGTTCTGTTGTCAGGACCTGCATTAAAAGGGAACCTATAGGGAGAATTATTTCACAGATCCATAGATCTGGTATTGATCAATGGTGGGAAAGAAACTGTGAGGCCTTCATATGGAAAGAAGCAGAGATGAGGAGAAAATCGGTGGAAAACACTCATGAAGCAATATTTTACTCAGAAAGATCGAGCGACCAGTATGAGATTTTCTGGGTTAAATTTTTGGAATAATTTTTCCATTGGATAAAGAGGCTCTAAGAACCTCCAAAGTTCCAAGGACGAGCCAAGAGGATTTGCGTGTGGGACACTGGAAATCTAGCAACACTTCAGAGATGGATTTTCCAATCACGCGAGCAGTTGATTTCTGGGTCAGCACAACATTAGAGGGATATATCATCGAATTTGTAGCTAACAACCACCAACATTTCTCGAGAGCAGAGGATTTTTTCAAGAAATACGCAAAGGGAATGCTGTTGAGAGAAATACCCTTGTGGATTAAGGTTTTCTTTATGGAGGAGGGGATGTTGACTATGTCCCCAACTGAGATGGCAGCATAAACACCCTCGCTTAGAGTACGGTGAGGTGAGGTGAGAGTCACAGCATGAGAGAGGGGAAGGGTTCTTTGAAAAATGGGGGGGAAACAACAAGAAACAAAATCGAGATATGAACGAGCCTTGAGGAGAGCCACCATAGTTGAGAAGTGGTGGCATGGAAAGATCAAGAAAGCAGCAAGACATTCCGAGAAGTTGAGGAAAGAAGGAAGATCAGGAGAAGTAGAGGAAATACATAGGGAAGGGTTGCATAAGATGAGAAGACAAGAACAACTGGCCAATCGAACATTAAATGAGAGAGAAGAACAGAGATAAATAATCCCCCAGGAGGTGGGACAAGAAGGAGAAGGTTCAGACGTAAAAGAGGAAGAAGCTAGCATGAATATTTAAGAAGAAAGAGAAGATTCATCCCTGATAATAGGATAGATCAAGAATATGGCCAAAGGGATCGTCCCAGTGGAAGAAAATGAGACCCCCCAGATCAAAGAAAATCACCCCAAAGTCAGTGGCACCATCCCCGAATCACCCATACCCCAAGTGTCTTCTATACAAGTAGTAAGTCCGATACTACCTTCTCATGCTAGTTCTGTTCCAGTACAATTAATTAGTCAGTCACAACTAGGAAGTGCGAGCACAGGGAGGATATTGGGATCCCCTGGTAGATCGCAAGCAAGACTGTTAGGGTTCATATTGATAGGAACAATGAGATCAACAATGGTTGACCATGCGGGAGGTTCGATTTCCTGATACCCACAATTTAGGGGTAAAGGAGATGAAAACTTTGAGTAGCACTAGTTCTTGTGTGAAGCAATCTCGAGATCCAGAGGGACTCCAGATGCGAATAATCTAGTCGAGTATCAGACTACCTTGAAAGGTCGTGCTCTCAAGTGGTACATGAAGATCATTGAGTCAGGAGTGCCAGGAATGCTTGGCCAGGTACGGACAAGGTTCATAGCAGAGTTCAAACTATCCTAGTCAGAAGAACAAGCTCTATCTGAGTTGCATGAGATCTAGCAAAGGGAAGGTGAATCAACCTATGAATACAACTAGAAGTTTAAAGATTCCATAGGGAGGTTGGCACATCCAATCCATGAAGAACATCAAAGGGAGTGGTACATTCAGGGGTTGTTGCCTCTGAATCGAATTCCGCTAACACAATAGCGGATAGCTACATTAACAGATTCCTTGGAACAATCGATGAAGATTGAAGCCATGGCAGGATACCCTGAGAGCTTGAGAATGACCAAACCTCCAGTAGATGCGAATCTGGTTCAACTACAAGGGAATATATTGGCACTTACAGAAAATATTCAAGAGATGACGATATCTAGACCAAGATGACCACAAGTTTGGTGCACCAGATGTTATACGGAAGGTCATATGGAGAACGAATGTCTGTGAATAAGGGGAATGGGACCTCCTCATAATTCGATGGTACCCCCACCAAGGCTTGCGGGAGGAGTTGCGCAAGTGTCGACAAACTTACCATTCCATAACCCCACCCCATATCATTCTTTCCCAGGAGGCCAAGCAACACCAACAATTGAGTATTGTGAAATCTGTCGAATCCATGGGCTTGGGCCAAGACAGTGCCTCATTATGAAGAAATACTCGACAATACCAAATAAAATACAATGTGAGTTATGTGCGTCTACCACGTACACTACCAATCAATGTAGAGCGTTGGATGCACTTGCAGACAGGTTAGACCGAACAACATTCAGGGTGAATGAAAAGCCTCAGGGACCAAGAAGATGTCGAAGAGGTGGAGCCAGAGGACACTTTCGAGGAGGAAGAATTGGGGGAAGAGGGCCAAGCAGATGTTATAACTGTGATGAGAAAGTTCATATGGTTAGAGACTATCCTCATCCAAGATGGCCATGGTGCTCTCATTGGAGAACCAACATGCATGCAACTGAAGACTTCCGAGAATTAATTGCAAAATGGGAGGATAGAGTACAACAAAAAGGAACTAACCTCATTAGTTCATAATTCAAGAGGGTTATTAAAGGACAATTGCTTAATTTTAATATTGTTACTCAAGGAGGAGTGAAGATAAGAGATGATGTTGATACTCTACCTCAGATCCAGAAAGAAACACCTAAAGAAGACAAGTATGACCCTCTAAAACAAAATCTATTCTTTAAATATGCCATAGAAATATTTTAGAATATTCCTAGCCTAGAGATGCAAGAGAAACCCCCACAACTTATTGTTTATCCTAAGATGGCGCAAGTTCCTTCTTGACCCCCTGCACCCAGAAACCCTGTAGCCATGCTGAGACAACCTAAAAAACCTCAAAATTTAGTTGACCTTTGGTTTCAATTATTCTCTGACATTCTAGCGAATGATCAACTAACAGAAAAGTTTTGCAATGTGCTATACCTAGTTTTAGGGAATGAAGAACCCCTAGAGGCGAGAATAAGGCATAATATTCCTGAGAAGAGTACTCAGAGAGTGCAACGAAGAAAAGTACAAACAGAAAAATAATTTAGACTAGTAATAGTAGCCCAGTTAGATGAATTTGAGATTAAGGACGTCATGTTGGATATAGGATCTGATGTGAGCATTCTTCCTAAGAAGACCTAGGAAGCCTTAGGAAAACCTAGGCTGACATATTCCCCAATTCAATTAAGAATGGAAAACCAATATTGTATCTTCCCCATAGGAAAACTAGAGAATGTGGAAATAGATGTTGTGGGAGTAAAGGCAGTGGCCAACTTTGAAGTTATTGAGATCATGGGAGATAAGGACCCCTACCCTGCACTACTTGGCATTGATTGGGCCTATGAAAATTATGCAGTAATTGAGTTAAATAAAGACACCATGACCTTTGAGGATGATGGAATTAAGGTAGCTCAACCTTTGGATCCATATGTAGGACCCAGGTATACAGAACCAATAGACAATAATATGGAGAGAGAATACTTGGACCAGTTTTACACCGTAAAAGAAGGAACAAGAAATGATTATATAAATCCTACTGCCGATGGATCAGTAAGTTGGAGAAGCATACAATCAGCAGATGAAGATTCATAATTGGATTTTGAAAGTTGGCAACAAGGTTTGCACGAAATATTCTCAAGAAGATGCGCAATTGTTAGAGCAACCAGATCAGTTGGGAACAAAGTTAAAGAACACCCAGTATATGATGTCACCTCAGATCTAGATATTTTTCTACACAACATGGAAGAAAATGTAAGAGAAGATCAAAGAATCTGGGTACTAGATGTAGTTTTTCAGAACACCCCTTCTAGATGGTGGGCTAATCATAAATCTGTACTCAGAACTTGGGCTGAGGTGAAGCAATATATCAAGTACAAGTTCCAGAATAAGGATTAGCTATAATTGGAGATGCAGACAGATCTCCAAGTTGCACAACTTTTCAATAGAGAATCAGATCCTAGAATACATATTGAACAATGCGTGAGACAATAGCAAGTTGTGGGAATACCCTCTCACTTATGGGTCCAGGTATTTCCCCACTCCCTAGGTCCAATACAAAAATCTTGGTTTATACATGAGGAAACAGGAAGACATACCAATGACTGAAAACACTGGAAACTCATTTTTGCAAGGACTTCTCATTTACAAGTAAGTACCTTGAGCTTGAAGTAGTCCTGCAAAAGATTAAAGAATTTATTTTTACAGATAATGGTAATCAGAAATCAAACTTAGTGGTATGTACCAAACATAACCGAGAACTTTAGGCTAATATCCAATTTCCTTCAACTGAGAAACCTATAGAATGCTATCAAATTAGAAGGGATTTAGAAAGCCTAGATGACTTAGGGAAATTGAGGAACCTAGCCATCAATGAGACAGAGGGGAGAAGAGAAATTCAAAACACCATACCCATCCAGACTGATAGTTTCTACAATCACCCATTAAAATTGCACAAAATCAATATAGGGACCACAGATCAACCCAAGATAGGTATGGTGGGAGACTACTGGGATGAACAAACCAGCCAAAAAATACAGAGTTTGCTGCGAGAATATGAGGATTTGTTCTGAAAGACTTTTTCAAAGTTAAAGGGAATCAAAGGAGTTATGGGAGAAATGAAGATTGAATTGAAACCAGGATCCAAGCCTTTCAGACATAGACCATACCATCTTAACCCTAGAGTAAAAGAGAAGGTTAAGAAGGAGATAGACAAGATGTTGGAAGCATGTCTCATTTTTGTAGTAGAAGAAGCAGAGTGGGTTAGCCCGATAGTTATTCAAAGCAAGAAAGACACAGAGGATATTAGAGTCTGTGTAGACTACATAAGTCTCAACTCTTCCTGTGTGCATGACCCCTTCCCAACACCCTTTATAGACGAGGTTATAGAACAAGTTGTGGGGAAGGAAGCATAATCATTCATAGATGGGTTTTCAGGATACCACCAAGTCAGGATTGTTGAAGAGGAAAAAATGAAAACCACTTTCATAACAGAAGAGGAATCCATTACGTAGAGACTTACAGAGTTATAAGAACTCGAGGAGACCATATATTAGTAGAGAATTTCCATCAGTCGGTTGAAAAAGAAAGACAAAAAGCTTGGCATGACAAACACATTAATACCAAGGTATTTATGCAAGGAGACAAGGTGCTACTCTATGATAGTTGGTACTAGAAGAATCCTAGCAAGTTGCGCATGCACTGGTTGGGACCATTCATAATTGCGGAGATCCGACCCTTAGGAGATGTCAGAATCACACAATTGGATGGTGTGTTGTGGCCAGGATGGGTAAATGGTGCTTGCCTGAAGTCATACTTGTCTCAAAACTAAGAAAGAGGGACTGTCACTCTAGTCTGAAGGATCTTGTACATTATTTAGATTTAAGTTTTATGAAATTTTTGTAAATTCAGTTAATAGAGTCGATGCACGTAGTGTTGCGCCATGACACATAGTTCATTTTATGTTTAAGTGTTGTTTTATATAGAACTAATGAATCAACAGTGCAGGATCTGCAGCATAAGAGAATCCATTAATGACAGTCATTAATATGATGGGGACAACCTTTGTGGTTGGAGGGAGGATGAATCCGAATACAATCTAAGTCCATGTGATACATGAACCTAGTCTAGTCACAACCTTTATTTCCATTCGATACCATGTCTGATGTCAGTTAATCCATAAATCCACGTTATGGAAATATGTCGTCAGAGTTCGCATCGGGATACCCACCCGTCAAACAAAAAGGTATGAAATCAGCCATGTCCCTATCCAACTCACTCAAATAAGTAAAATTCAGAATCACCCAATAGGATTTACCCTATTGAACCATCCCATTGGACAACTCAGATCTAGTTGCGTCCATACAGTCATGATGAACAATAGTTATCGCTAAACTTTCCTTCTAAGCCAAGTATAAGGCCCTCAGAACTTGCCCGAGAATGCATCATTTCCAAAAGAACATAGCTATTTCTGAATTCAGTAGAGCGAACCAGTCTGCACAAGTGTGAAATTCATTAACTTGCCACAAAAGTGGGAATGCTGAGAGCCAAATCAAGTCAAAGTGCCATGTCTAAATAATCGGTATCAGACGAGCCCTACGACCCACGAGTCGATATCGTAGGAGATCTCAAAGGGAAGGTGGAGCATGTCAATATCCTCGATATTGAACTAACAGATTCAACCATGTTTCCTCAGATGAACACATATTTATTTTGGGAGATGGCTCCAGATGGATTAGGAGGCATGAAATTTGTGCCAAAATCAAACTTCATCAATTTATTCAATTCAACCATCATGAACCTGAGAGGCCAACCAGTCTTCGGTACCACTGGTGAGGTTGTGCAATGCACAAAATTTCTGATAAGCAAGATGCATGACATAAGTCTATGGTTGGATAAGAGGTATCCAATCCATGCTAAATACATCCAACAACTTACAATA
>JASDQU011176402.1:1112-11252 GCA_032191745.1 Picea mariana
GTTGAGGATATATTCCCTTTTCAAGATGACAATGCAAATTAAAAACAAGAAACTACAGGTCAGCTCTAAAGACAATTAGAGAAAAAAATTTCAAAATAAGAAATGATAGTTCGGCTCTGAAGTTAGAAAAGAAAGTGATTAGAAGGGTATAAATATACATAGAAGACCCTCTCATTTGAATCATCCAAGCAAGTGATTTCTAAGCTCAAGTTTGGTAGCGGAGTTGTACGGAGGAAGCCACACTCGAAGCTGCAGGAGAAAGGAAGGTCAAAGTTGTAGGTGCAAGGGTTTTTTTTGAAAATAAATAACTGAGTAGGACCTCTTAGGTTGAGCATAGAGTGCTCCGCGAGGCACTCACGGGTTGTCCCAGCCTCATTACATGAGGCCTTGCCAGTTGTCTTATTTTTGTCACAGGAGGATCTCTGAGACTGGGAATTTTGGCACATGATTTGAAGCTTATTCTTGGTGATCTCAACACTGGTTCTATGTAATTATTGTATTTAGTTTGATGATTATATTTTATTATTGACAATTTAATTATATTATAAATATTCAGGGTAGTAGGATGGGGAAAGGAAATGGGGTTGTAGCCTCTTTTCAGTTGGTGCGGAGAATATAAGGAGTTGTAGCTTCCTTCAGGTTGCAACCTGTAAATTAGGGGGTTGGAGCCTCCTTCCAGTTGGAGCTGGAGAAGTTGGAAGTTATAGCTTCCTTTGAATGAAATATTTTATTACATAAGAAAACATTCAATGGATTTTTACTTATATCTATTGTGCATTATGTATCTCTTCTTCTTCTCTTTATTGGTTATATTATTTGATTGGAAAATAGAGTTGTAAAAAGTGATAACTTGTACTTGATACTGATTTACCCCCCCTCTTAGTATCAAAAATTGGAATCAGAGATAGGTTACCTTCAAAACAGTTTAATCACTGGAAGGAAGATCATGAAAAACAATGGAAGGTCAAGGGCACATTCCAAATGGGATTCCACCATTTGATGGAAACAATTATGCATATTGGAGAAACATAACACAAAATTACTTAACATATTTAGGAGTGGATATTTGGCTCTCAGTTTTCAATGGTTATAAAGTTCCAAAAACCACTCCCACTGATCCAGATGAGAAGAAGTTAATGAGTTACAATTCAAAGGCCATGCATGTTATCCTAAGAGGATTGACACCAACTATTGCTAGAAAGGTGATGAGTTGTAGCACAACTAAAGATGTATGGGACATGTTGGATAGTTGGTTTGGATATTTGGTTGTAATTGATGTCAACCCTTGGACAGTGATCTTGGAGATTGGTGTCAACCCTTAGAGATTAATGCCAACCCTTGGAGAATTCTAGAAGCCCCAAAGATGTGGATGAGATAGTTGAAAAATTGGTTATGGGACTTGAATTTGATTGAGGAATAATGTCATGAAGGATAGTGTGAATGCATGAAATACCCTCATAGATGGATAATACTCGTCATGTCATTTTCGGTGATATGTGGAATGCCACGTGGTTCCTCACAGTTAGGGAGATATGGCCTTGCAAAGTTGGAAGCCCCAAAGAGTGGACAAGAAGCCCCTAATTGGTTACAATTCTTAGTCAAAGGGGAACAGTTGTTGTAACAAGAAAAACCTAGAAGCCCTAAATTAAGGAAAGGATCTAGCTAGCACAAGTATAAATACACATCAAGGAGTCATTCATAATCACACTCTCACACTTATTCATTGCTTATCTTTCTTGTGATCCGGTGATCGTTTTGTAAGGTTGTAGCGTCATTTTATGAGATAGAAAAGGAGGGTTGATGGAGAAAATATCAAATTTTCAGAAAAACCATAGATTTTGAGGTATACGCGAGTTGCGGGCCTGTAAGGGAGTGTATGTACGTAGGCTGCAGTGGAGGAAAGTGCATATATACATGGGCTATAGAAGGGAAAGTCGTGTACATCTGAAAAGGTCACGGAAACTTGAGTAGATGTTGGTGCCAAGTCCTTAAAGTCTGAAAGAAATCTCCCAGGTCAACATTATACAGGTTCAGGTCAGCTACAAAATTTTTGATACATGTTGGATACAGTGACAAGTTACAAGTTTATGTGACAGAGGTAGTGAAGGTCTAAAGGATCAAAAGTTCCAAAGTTACATAAAACTAGAAACCCTAGTTTTCTGAGGTTGTACGTGTTGGAGATACTTCACACACACCTATGATTTCTTTTTCCTAAGGTTTTCCCTATGTTTATTAGTAATTATTGAGTCTCCTATATTTTATGAAGAATATTCCTCTAGGAGAATATTCTCTTCAGTTCACACTTTAGTTTGATCGGTTGAGTGGAGTCTAGATGCCACATTCATATTATCACCATGAACATTGGGATTATCACCATGCAACATTGGGGATCATCACCAGATAATGCACATTGTTCTTGGGATAATCACCAAACTAGTGCATTACTCATGATTCCCTGATATTCTCCTCACTTCACTCTGTTTCAGTTAGTTAACTGAAGACTGATAGACTAGTTAACTCATATTAGGTGGCAGTTCACTCCCGTAACTTCCCGAGAGACTAGACTAGGTGGCAGTTCACTACCGTAACTGCTGGTGTGTGCCCAAATCACTCTATACCACCACTATGGTGCATTGGATTCTCCTCTAGTGCACATTAGTTGAGTTATACAGAGTATATCATGTGTAAATTATCATTCATTCATTTGGTTATTGAGAGTTCTTCCATTCTTTCTCTCCTGCTTCTTCTTTCTCATATTTTCTCTGCAAATGTGTGTGTCAATTTCTAGATAGATCTATTTTGTGCAGGTTTAACACATTTACATGGTATTAGAGCCGACAGACTGTTAGGAAAAATACACACCAAATTGTTTTTGCAAGTACCGAAGTTTGAAGACAACGAAAAATGGAATTTCCAAAAGAATTCATTCTAACACCTTACAATTTCTTTGCATGGAAGGAGAAGACGAGCATGCATCTTCGAGGAAGAGGATTATACAGGTTAACCATGAACACAGAGATATAACCCACATCAGCCATAGAAAAATCCAAGTATCTAAATCGAATGGATGAAGCGTTTGGAACAATTTGTAGTCTCATTTCTCCTGAACTCCTCTTTCACATATCCTCTTGTAAAACCCCCAATGAAGCTTGGACCACCATGGAAGGGATTTTTGGAAAACATGATGATATGACGGGACACATGCTTGAGGTGGAATTTCTCACATTGGATCCAAAAACCTTCTACAATCTCCAAGATTTCTTTACCAAATATAAGGATTTATTGTCACAACTCAAGGCTTGCGGGGTTGATAAATCTGAGGAGAAACAAATGGTTCTCACCATTCTCTCCAAACTTGGTCCAGAATACTCAGTGTTTTTATCCACATTTCATTCAATTAGGTTCTCCTCTGGATCCACCTAGATGATTGCCTCTCTTGAGGCCTTTATCGAGTCTCTGACACAAGAGAAGAACAAGCTTATCAATATGGAAAAAAAGGCCCAAAGGTGCATGCACTTACTGTGCAATATGGTAGCGGTCATAAATATCAGAAATCTAAAGACAAAGAAAAATACAAAAGGAAATCACATGCAAATCCAAAGAAGTAAGGGTACTCAAAACCCTTCAATTATGCCTTCGGATCCAAAGGTGGAAAGGGAAGAAAAGGGGAGAAATGCACTTACTACCATAAAACATTCCATCTAGAATCCACATGTATGCAGAAAAAAATAGATATAGTGACCCAAATACTTCAACAAAACAACCTTGGAGATCGCATCCCCGAGGGTACCAAGAAGAATATGTTGGATCATGTTGTCATTGATGCCAAATATTTAATTAATTGATGTCAAAGGATTGATGTTAAGTGATTGATTGATGCCAAATGATGATTGATTGATTGATGCCAAAGAATTGATGTCAAGGAATTGATTGATGCCAAAGGATGATTGAATGATGTCAAAGGTCAAAGGTTTGATGTATACATGTCTTATCATAGTATATTGATGAAGTATGTCAAATGAAATCATAGTCATGTGATGTCATTGATATGATGCATAGATGAAGATGGACTGATGTGTTTAATTGGTATATGATTCATTGTTGGATGGATGTAAAGATGAATCATTATTGTCTTATCATGATTGATAAGGTGTACAAATGGATGAACTCCAAAGTGGTCCTCTTATGGTGAAATCCCTCACAGGGAGACTATTTACAGTTGAGTTATCCTAGAAATATGGTTGGAGAACCCATTCTTATATGTGGAATAATGAGATGAAGATCAGTGAAGTTGTTGGTGAAACTATCCTAGATGGATAGTGCTTGTCATGCCATTTCTGGTGGTATGTGGAATGTCACATAAATCCTGATGGTTTGAGAGTTATGGCCTTACGAAGTTGGAGGACCCTCATATGTAGGCTTGAAGCCCCAAAAGGTCAAAGAAGTCAAATAGCTTGTAACGAATAAATTATTATTTAAATGATAAAGAAAAGTGACAAAGTCAAGGAGGAATATTTAAATGGATAATTTTCTAATTATGGAAAGTGGTTAACCCTAAAAATGAGGAAAATAGGTTAAGTGACCTAGAAATGGGTTAAGTGACTTAGAATTGGGTTAAGTGGCCTAGAAATAGGTTAAGTGACCTAGAAATGGGTTAAGTGACCTAGAAGTGGGTTAAGTGACCTAGAAGATGCTTCTAAGGAAGCTACTTGGAGAGTATAAATAAGAGGCAAGGGTCTCTTGTGTGTATCTCTTGAGCATGTATTGAAGATCTATTCTGAGAGAGAGATTGTTTGGAGGATCTCATGGACGCATCAAAGTTTCGGCAAGTTTGAGATCATGACGAAAAAAGTCTTAGAATTTCAGAAACCCTAGTTTCTGAGGTATACGCAGGATGTAGTGATCCAGGGCACGTACATACGCAGGTTGAATGAGGACATGGCACGTACAGTGGATGAAGTCATGAAAACTTGTGGTTGAGATGATGACATGCTCCTAAAGACTAAAGCAGGTTCCATATATGCATTCTATGGGATCAGATGTGCCACTGAGACTCTGGTATGGTTACATTGTTTTCTTGACGGATACTCTTGCTTGTTGTGTGGTGAATGCTTAAGGCATTCTTGGTATGGCTGTTACGATGTGGTTTGTGTTGGTTGATGGAGTGAGAAACAATCTTATGATTCCGTGCTGATATGATTGCTATAGTATGATGTTTTCTTATACATGATTGAGTAGAATTCACATTGTGTTGTTGAGGAGCATGAGTAAGTTGTTGGAGAGCTTGGATGTGTTGTGACTAGTTATGGGTCAGATTGGACAATGAGAGACATAAGAGAATGTGATTGAAGATTGCAGAGGATCTAAGTCATAGGCTGTAGTACAGACTTGAGACGTACATACACGATTTGTACTACTGGTAGGGCATGTACATACATGTGCTTCACTATTGACAGGTCGTGTACCTATTGACAGATTGATATCTGTTGAGGATTGTTGCCTCATCTCAGTTGGTGCTGAGGGTGTAAGTTGAGTCTTGCATTATAGAGCTAGTGCTCTTGTAGAGTTGTACTCTATTCAGTTGTAGCTGATAAACCCATGGATTGTAGTCCGTAATAAAAAGAAAATTGTACATACATCTTGTGTTCTTTGTGGTGATGATTTGTTGATGATATATTGATGATATATGTTGCTAATATACATTCACATTTAAATGATTATAAATGACAACAATAAGTAATTAGTAAATGGTGATTGCTAACTTATGCGTTTTGTGAAGGGGAAGTTTTGTAAAAAGAGCCCTACATTGTTCACCCCACCTCTCATTATAGTCGGTGTGTCCAACAATTGGTATCAGAGTGGGCCTTCACTATAAGCCTTAACAAGCTTGAAGGAGATCCATAGACACACAAATGGATGATGAAGTTCCAATCCTTGATGAGGAAAATTATTCTACTTGGAGAATAGAGATGAGAGTGCATTTGAAGGAAATGAGAGCGGGTATTTGGAAGGCAACCATTGGTGGATCAGTTTCATTGAATAACAAGTCAAATTTTGCATCTCAAAGGGAAGGAAAGAAGAATGGTGCATTGGCTCTCAAGACCATTCTTAGTGGACTCTCACATCCTATCAAAGAGAGCATGGGATAATGCACTTCCGCCAAGGATCTATGGCTAAAGCTAGAGGAGACACACCAAAGCAAGAAGGAAGATATTGAAGACAACTCCATCAAGACAAATGAAGGTAAAGAATCTCCAAAAACTCTTGGTCGCATTATTTCTAAATATGATGATGTTGGCAAAAAGGAAGATCTTGAAGAAATTTCAAATGAAGACAAAGAATCACGTGATGATGTTGAAAAAAAGGAAGATCTTGAAGACATGTCAAATGAAGGTAAAGAATCTCCACAAACCCTTGATTGCAATAATTCAAAATGTGATGATGTTGAATTTTTCTCTACAAGTGAAGAAGAAAATCTTGAAATAGTTTGTATAGAATAAATTGATTGTTATCCCATGGAAGAAGTAGAAGAAAAACTATCAGAGCTTAAGGAGAAAGTTGAAAGGGGTCTATATGAATAATACAATGACCATTACTATATATACTATAGCTATCTTTCCGATAACACTAAAAAGTTTCTTAAGAAGAGTCAAAGGCACATCTTGAAGTTAAAGGAAATGCTCAAAGAACAAGAAGAGAGTAATAAGACTCAATTAGATGAAAAGGAAGAAGAGATCGCAAGACTAAAGAGAAAATGAAGATAAGAAGGTAAATGATGATATTAGCAAAAGTTTTAAAATTATTGTCCATGTCAAGACCCAAATTGAAGAAGCCAAAAGGGTAAAGGAACTATTTAAGAATCAAGTAAATGAAAAGGAAGAGTCATGTCATAAGTTAGAAGCTAAAGTTGTTGATATTAGAAAGAAAGTAGAGAAGTCAAACAAATTCTTGAATAGCTCACAAATCTTGAATGAGATCTTGGAAAGCCAAAGATCACCAAATGATAAATCAGGTCTTAGATACAAGAGAGAAGATACACATGCTGAAGAAAGCACCTCAAAGATGCATGAGGTAAGTCCCTCACTCTCAAAGGATGAAGATAATGTTGCAAGTCAACCATCTACACAAGGGAAGAAAAGTTTCAAAATAACAAAGAAAGGAAGACATCAAGAAGCCATCCTTACTCCTCAAAGAAGATGGACACCAAAGCAAATGTATGAAAGTATTTTTCATGGTCAATGTTATTCATGTAATGAATATGGTCACAAATCTTTGTAATGTAGATCTTATGCAAGGAGAAATAATGGAAGATTTCATAACACCATAAGGTTGGAGATGTTATCAAGTAGGACACATTGATGTTCAATGTCACAACATGAGATGCTACAGTTGTAGTGGATTTGGCCACAAATCCCAGGATTGTTGGAACACAAGAAGAAAGTCCATGATGAGGACTTCATATATCATGAATAGAAGAAAGAATGAAGTAAGGAAGGGAGACATATTTGAAAATATGGAAGCTCAGAGGTCAAGTTCTGAGAAGCAGGGACACCTTTAGAAGTGGGTGAAAAAGATTGAACAACCAGAGCAGAATGGAAGCCTTAAGGGAAGGTCAAGTGTGTCATCTACTGAAGCATATGAGTGTGACAATGGTAACAGTCATGTACATATGCAGGCTGACCTTGAATAGGTCGTGTACATACGTGAGATGTCTGTACAGTAGGCCACGTATATATGGTAAAGCCTAGGGAAAAGGTCTATGCACATGGGTTGCAACTTGATGTGATGGTATAGCTTTGTGTTGTAGGGTCTGACATAGTTTATTGTATGTTCTAACATTGTTTGCTGCAGGTTTTCATGATTACATATTGGATTATGTAAAGTGATGATATAAAATGAAAGGCTGTCTTGGATGCATGGCACTAACACATGAGTATGGATTGAGGCATTTTCTGTTGAAGAACAATGTTGGTTATGACAGTGAAGTTAATGGTACCTTGGTTATGTGATATGTCTTGATGATTCAAGCTAGAGATGTCATTGGTCTATTTAAGCACACTACTAGTACATGTATTGTTGGATGCTTAGTATTTGTCATAGTGAATGGAGGATTGAGGCTGATCTGTTGTGGTACATGGCTGGTACATATTTTGAGTTTCATTGATATATATTATGATGTATTATTAGAAGCATATTTGATGGATATCTTGATGCATGCATTTGACATATGGTTGGAATACATCTTGGAACATGTAGTTGGTGAGTTGATGAGGTAATCAAGTTGTACATTATTGATGAGTCTGATCTATAGTTGGTGCATGATTGGTACACTTCTAGTACATTGGTAGAGGCACCTACTAGCAGTTTGATTGGCACAAGTTTTGTGATGGTTTTGGCATGCATGGATGAGGATTCATTTTGTTGTGGTATTGGTGCTACATGTTGATGTGCATGTTTGGTACACTCATAAATGGTATATGTTTGGATGATAGTACTTGGCTAAAAGTACACCATTGGTATGGCTTGATTAGCATATACTTTGGTACATGGCATATGGGATGACATATTTGAGGCACTTGATTGATTGAGATACATGACTATGGCACTTGGTTCATGGTGGAGACATATCATGAGTGATATGACACTTGTTTGGCATATTGGTAGATGCACATGGTTGGCATGTTGGTAGATGCACATGGTTGGTATGTTGATGAAGGCATATGATTGGTATACTATTAGCACATGTTTTGGTACATGATGTATTTACATATCTTTTGATTCATGATGTTTGGTATGGCATGAGTTTGATGCATGGACATGTCCAAGGATTGTCATGTGGTAGCATATTGTTCATCTTGCAGAGAAGATAGGGGGAGACATGCCCATAGGGGGAGTCATTATTCTTCCCATGATTCTAGGAGGAGATATTTATCAGATGCATACTTGGTAAAATGGCCCTATATTTGAAGGAAGAGCACATAAGCATAATTCCAGGGGGAGCAATGGTCACAGGGGGGAGCATGAGCAATATCAGAGTGATATCCCTTGTTCAAAAAGGGGAGATATTATTCAAAGGAATATCAAAGGCATTCAGACAGCCCCAAGGAGATTTCAAGCAGGGGGAGCAACCCCAAGGGGAGAATCACCCTTTTCCATTGATGTCAAAGGGGGAGAGATAGTCACATTGATGTGATTGCTGATCATTGATGGGGAGAGATAGTCACATTGATGTGATTGATGATTATTGATGTAGAGCATGACTTGAATACATGTTGACATCAATGATTGGTGTTGACATCAATGTTGGTATTGCCATAAATGCCAAAGGGGGAGATTGTTGGATCATGTTGTCATTCATGCCAAAGATTTAATTAATTGATGTCAAAGGATTGATGTTAAGTGATTGATTGATGCCAACGGATGATTGATTGATTGATGTCAAAGAATTGATGTCAAGGGATTGATTTATGCCAAAGGATGATTGAATGATGTAAAAGGTCAAAGGTTTGACATATACATGTCTTATCATAGTATATTGATGAAGTATGTCAAATGGAATTATAGTCATGTGATGCCATTGATAGGATGCGTAGATGAAGATGGATCGATGTGTTTTATTGGTATATGATGCATTGTTATATGGATGTAAATATGAATCACTATTGTCTTATCATGATTGATAAGGTGTACAAATGGATGAACTCCAAAGTGGTCCCATTATGGTGAAATCCCTCATGGGGAGATGCTTTATGGTTGAGTTATCCTAAAAGTATGGTTGGAGAACCCATTCTTATATGTGTAATAATGAGATGAAGATCAGTGAGTTTGTTGGTGAAACTATCCTAGATGGATAGTGTTTGTCATACCATTTCTGGTGGTATGTGGAATGTCACATAAATCCTCATGGTTTGAGAGTTATGGCCTTACGAAGTTGGAGGACCCTCATATGTAGGCTTGAAGCCCCAAAAGGTCAAATAAGTCAAAGAGCTTGCAAAGAATAAATTATTATTTAAATGATAAAGAAAAGTGACAAAGTCAAGGAGGAATATTTAAATGGAGAATTTTCTAATTATGGAAAGTGGTTAACCCTAAAAATGAGGAAAATAGGTTAAGTGACCTATAAATGGGTTAAGTGACCTA
>JASDQU011176403.1:15849-28065 GCA_032191745.1 Picea mariana
AGAGGAAAGTAGTCTTTCATAATGGCCTTGTTGAGTTCCCGAAAATCAACACAAATTCTCCATTTCCCGGTCACTTTATTTGGAACCACTACAAGCGGGGATACCCACTTACTATTGGAGATGGGATAGATAAATACGACATTTAACAGCTTTTAGATCTCCTCCTTGACTATATATTTGAGTGTTGGGTTCATCCTTCTCTGGGGTTGCCTAACAGGTATCACTTCCCCCAGGGTAAATATGTGATGGATGCATGTGTCAGGGTGTATACCCTTCATGTCAGTGTATTCCTAGGAAAATGCTCTTTTTTGTTCTTTAAGGATATCTACTATCTGTTTCTGTTGGTCTGTATCTAGCCTGGAGTTTATATGTAAAAATTTCCATGGACTAATCTCGTAGGGCATAGTATAAGACATGGTAGACTCATCTATTTCGAAAATAAAATATGTCGAAGACAAAATGGATGGGTCTAATTGTTCTTTAAATTCTTCCCCAAACATGTACTCAAATTGGGAAAAAGACTGTGGAAAATCCATACACGTGATAGCAGAAATGAACTGGTTTAGCACATTTTCTAGTGTATGCTCCTGAAGTGCCCTTGCATGGTCACTAGGCAATACAGGCTCTTTCCAGTCTGCATTCTCATATGGACATTCAAGCCACCAGAGATTCTCCATAATAGGTGTAGTTGGAGGTTAAATGGTGAGCTTTTGGATAGAGAGACCATTCGAGATGGTCATTTCTCCTTCTCTACAACCAATAATTGCATTGGTTGTGGCTAGCCAAGGTCTTCCCAAAATAACGGGGTGGCCTTTGGTAGGATCCTTTGAATGAATGACAAGAAAATATACGAGGTACTCTCGTGAGGCTAAAGTAACCATGATATCATCTAAAATTCCTTCAGGTATAACCCTAGTTTTATCTGTTAATTCCAAAATGGTTGGGGTTGGTCGAAGAAGCGGTTGTAACTGTAATTGTTCCATGGTAGTAGCAGTCATAACATTGATGGCTGCTCCTAGGTCTATGAGAGTGTTTCCTATGGAGACCTCGCTAATGGTTATGGTCATTATGGGGTTTCCTGGATTCCCATATTTTGCTAGTTTTTGTTGCTCTGATATGTATTCAGAAAGTCCTCCTACCAAATGTATTGTACGAGGGTCCTTTTGCATCCTACCTGGATTCTTAATACACAATTCTTTGACTACCTTACTATAGATTAGAATGTGTTTAATGGCTTGAAGTAGGGGAATTTTGACACAAATATTTTTCAATTCATTCAAAATTTCAAATTCTGGTCAGGTGGTAGGTTTCTTGATTACCAATCGGTCTGGACAAGGAGGGACCTTCGTAATTTGTAAAGGTTCATTTTGGGGAAGCTTGGGTTCTTGATTCTTCGAGATAATAACATCTTCCCACCTAGTGTCATCCATGGGTTGTTTGGTGGTTTCATCTTCTTCTTCTTCCTGGATGACTACTGAGGGTCTCTGCCTCTCCAGAACTTTTCCTAATCTTAGTTGAATTTCCTATAATGGAACAGGAGTAATAACATATGTCAGGAAGGATTTCATCTCAACATTGTTAAGAGGTTAAGGGGGCTTATTATTGGGTTTTAGCACTAGCTGTGCCGACAATAGTGTCGATCTCAGGGAGCTTGAATTTTGATATTGTAGCAATTGTTGTTGTGGAATAGGAGGTAAAGGTGGTGGAACAAAACCTGGCAAAAGTTGCAGAGTGTTCGGTGGGAACTGAGGATAATGATGGTTGGACATATGAATAGGTGGAGCTTGAGGATTTCCTTGGTTGTGTCCTCCCCTCCATCCTTGAATCCAAGGATGTTGGTACTGAGTAGACCAGTTTTTCCAATCGGGTGGGTTCCACTATTGTTGTTGTAGATAATAAGGTGGAACTTGAGACTATAGATCTGGGTATGTGGGTTGATTCCTAGGCTTCCATGGCCTCCTAGGTGCATCAAAAGACTCCCTAGGATCTCCACTCCTATAGATGGCTAATAAACCAGGTAATGATGGAAATTTTTCGATCACATGGTCTTCTGTACAGAAGCCACAAATTGAAATGTTATCTAATGGGCACTCCCTTGAGGAATGATTCCTCTTGCATCTTGGGCAATAAATGCTCATTGTTGAATTTTCCTCCTCCTGTTTCTTTTTGAGTTTAAGGGTATCCATCTAGGAACCTATTGTTCTTAAGATGTCAGTCTTAAAGTTTTCTAAAAGGTTCCCTATCTATGCTCTCGTAATACGACCTGAACTAACTGGTTTTAGGCTTCTATTGTAAGGGTCCTGAACATTCTTCCCTGTTTTGGCTCTACTCCTTGAGTAATTTTTACACATTTCACATATTTCAGCAAATGGTTTATGAGAGATGTCACATGATGCCATCAGGTTAAGCACTCTAAATATTCTTCTGAAATTCCCTTAAGGAAAAGAGCCCTAATTGCATCCTCTGGGAGGTCATGGTATTTTTACTTTTGGGAGATATAACCAAATCTTTCCATATAATCTTCGAGGGTCTCGTCTTCAAATTGTTGTATTTTAAAAATGTCATTACGAGACTCTTTGGTCTTGCAGTAGTCTTAGTACTTCTTGAAAAATATGTCTTTCATGGCTTCCCAATACCTAATACTGGATTCTCCCAACCCCACAAACCATCTTAGTGCAGAGTCTTTGAGGGTGGCAGGAAAGAGTTTTAATTTCTGAGCATCTTGTACATAGTTGTAGCTCCTACACAAGATGTCAAATTCAAATAGGAAGGTGTCTAGATCTTCACTATTTTTACCATAAATGGTAGGCAGTGTTGAGAGAGGAATATTCTTCATGTTGACATTCAGAGTGGTGTCTAAAATCGGAAACCCGAAGGTAGTTTTGGTTTGGTTTCCATTTTCTTCTTCCTCTTCATGTCTTACATTGCTATGGTCTTCTTGATCATTCATATTGTCTTGATTTTCGAAAAGAGAGTACCTAGGTGGTTTTATCTTTGAAGAAAACAAGGTTTCCCTTTGATGGAAAGGTCTTTCTACAGATTGGATATATGGGACTCTACTTGAGCCGGTTGAGACTATTGGTGCCAAATTTTCCATGTCAGTTTGAGAGATAATTACAATGGTTGAACTACCAAACAAAATATTCACCTGTTCATGGTCTATGATATCTTTAAAGTTAGGGTCCCCTGGTGGTGGTGTAAAAGCAAAGGTTGCATTGTTTGTTTCTGTGGAAGACTTGAGTGGTCTTGCCTCCTGTCCCAATATGATTGATGCTTCAATTTCTTATTCTATAGTGCTCCCTATATTAGTCCCTTCAGAGACTATTTTATCTCTTTGAGTCGAGCTAGCTTCTGTTTTTCGGTATCAGTCTATGGATTTTATAAGTGGAACGTCCCTTCCCCCAAAGAGATCGGAAGGAAATTTGGTTTAAAGGTATGACTTTGATTTAAGGTATCTACCTTGTGGGTCTCTAGGCCTATTCATGAAACAAAGAAAAAACAAAAAGAAAAAGCTACCATTTGATTCCTAGGTCTATTCATGAAAAATAAAAACAAAAATAAAACTACCATTGGGTTTGGGGGAACCTACTATAGCATATGCACAGGTTCTTACCTCTTGTCTTAAAGTTCTCCCAACACCAAACTAATTCTAAGGTCTAGAAATGATCTAATTCCTAATTACTTCTTACCTTGAGACAACTCCCTGGTAACGGTGCCAAAAATGATGGGTGTTGTATATGCACTAAAAACACAGTAAGTACCCTCTATTAAATTGTCAACCCGGGGTAAGTAAACTTAGATTTGTAGCAAAATATATGCCAAAGGTAGAAGGATGGTAGGAGTATAGTTTAACTAAGGAAGGTAGCTATCTAAGGCTAATCTGCTCAAACAAAGCTATCTAATGAGAAAACCCTACTAAGCGACTTAAAAATAGGTAACCTAAGTACTTTTGGGAAAGGGATCGATGGATAGTTCCTAAGAAAGCAAGTAAATCCCTATGTAAAGAAAACTAGTTCAACAATAAGCAATACACAAACTACTAAGCATAATAAGTAAATGACAAAAGAAAACTTCTTTAACTTGCCAACCTACATTCAATGAGAAACTACCCTATGAAAGAAAATAAATAAGAAAGTAAACAAAAACACCTGTCTAACCTATTAAAGAAAATAGACAAGCAGGCAAAGACACCTAACTAACCTACTCAAGAAAAAGACAAGTAAGCTAAGGCGCCTAACTAACCTACTAAAGAAAAAGACAAGTAAGCAAAGGCAACTAACTACTTCAAGMAATCAAAGTAAAACTTCTCATGGAACAACTATCTAGCCTAAGAGGCAAGTGAACTAAATGCTTAATGCAAAACTATTTCTAATGCGTGAAAGGAAATCTAAGAGGCAACTGGACTAAATGCTCAATGCAAAACTATTTCTAATGCATGAAACAAAATCTATTTTATTGAAAGMAATAAAGGTTACCACTAATGCTTAATMTATGATAAGAAAACTACTATCTAATCTATCAAAGCAAAGTCTATCTATCCTACAACGACAAACAAGACTATTTTATAAACTATGAAAGCAAGAAACTATCTATTCTGATCTACAAAATCAAGAAACTATCTTTAATCTATGAAACACTCAAATGTAATGYTGGTGGTTGTGTGAATGTCTTCGGTGTCAGATAATATCTCGATGGCACTTGACAAAAAATGACAATTCAAGCGGTATGATATCAACACTAATCTCAATGGAAAATTGAAAGGTATGGATTAAACAATCCAATGAGAATTTAGCCATGACAAAAGTAATGTTAGATACCCTGCATGTTCATGTATAAACCATCAACAACATAACGAGATCATCATTATATTCCTATACTATGTAAGAAAAACTATATTCAACCATTAACTAAGAGATATAATTGCATTTTAATTCTAGGAAAGGAAATTGCATAAAACAAAACTATACCATGTCTATTCTAACCATTCAAACTGCAATAAGGAAATAATTAAAAACATAAATTAAACTATGAAAGTAAATTAACAATTCATATTAACCAACAACTAATTAAATGAGATCTATATAAAACTGAAATAAGAAAGCTATAATAAAAAACTGGAATTAACTCTATCCATCCATCAAATCCTTGTCGAAGGAAAACCCAAATTAAAAACTTTGTTCTATCTAATTAAAAATATGTTTTATACTTAACTGTAAAATCATAAAAGAAAGCATAATCTAATTGCATATAGGGTTAGTATTAAGAGAGAGAGAGAGAGAGAGATACTTGCAAGTCTTTTCCTATTCTATAAAATCAATGCATGCTAATATGTATCAACATCTAACCTGCAAAACAATTAAAACAATTAAGCTACAACAAACTAGTTAGCATAATAAAAACATACATGTACATGAAAATAAAAAGAGTAATTAAATTAAGAAATGAATAAATAAACATTAAGACAGTTACCAAACTATTGGTGGCCCCCCAGCAAGTAGTGGTCACTCTCTAAAAGCACACCACGAACTCAGCAGGCTGAATTCACCATAAAAATTCAAAAACGCAGTTCTGGCATAATTCTGGCAATGTAAAAACTCAAAACAAAGTAAAATCGTTTTTTTGACAATTCTAATGCTTATGATACTTGGTTAACTATCATGTGACCATCCTAGTGGTATTTATAAGTTTACATACCAAGTGGTCGACCACAGGAGGGTCAAACCACTTCTGATTTCGACAAATTACAATAAATGATGCCCTAACTTGCAAAATAGAGCAAGACAATAATCGCCCTCTTTGGACAACTAAAACTGAGTTGTCTAGAGTTCAGTAGTTGGAGGGGGAAATCATGAACAAAACCCATGTTTCCGATTCGCCCAACACTGGCCACCAATGCCATAATCGCCAACTTGCCTTCCATTTTTGTGCAATACAGAGTGTTGGACAGAGTGTCGGATCGAGTGTCGGATCAAGTGTCGGAACTAGAAACATAGTGCGATTGTGCTCTATAACACCAAAAAATGTGAATTAGCTCTTAGAAATCATAAAACATGATGAATTATACTTGATTCAATCATTAAACATGAATTACACGTACCTTATGGCGTCCATACCATTTTATCATGAAATTCTTCAAAAATCTCCTTTAAAATATGAAAAACACATATGTACATGTGGCAAAAATGTATAATAACTGTCATGAAAGTGATCATATCTCCGGCCCAACAAACTGATGTAGATAATTGTATTTGTAATCCCCAATGATGACTTGTTCAAAACTGTGTCTCGAGCTTAAAATCCAACTTTCCCCTATTTCTAAGATTTTAACGGTTTGCTGGCCCATGATAGGTGGAATTAGCCGCAAAAGTTCTAGGATTCGGCAACTTACTTCATCTTTGAAAATATTATATGCTGCCGAAAGTGCAGGCTTTAAAAAATGTTTCAAGACTGCTCAAATGAATTCTTTGTTGTGATTTGTATCACCCGACTTCAAAAGATTGAGTATGGATTTTTTATGTAACAATACCCTGTGCGTAAACTTGATACATAAGTGAATTTCATCAACAAATGGAGATCTATAAATACTTCCACCTCCTATGCCGATGTCAATTGGGTCGCTGCCCTGCAAAAACCATATCAAACTTAGTTCCCATCATAACAAGAATCACAGACTGGTTACATTGTCATGCCTATTGATATGATTCCATTATACTGTTGAGGGTTGATCTTCTTGTAAGATCGAACATGATCAAGATGGTTGCAACGTCCTAGAAAGAAATTGGCACAATGCCTTCACCAAAATCCCAAATGCTAAATGCAAATTTAGCACCTCTGATATGGATAACTTTGTCCTTACAAGAAATTCCCACCGTTTGAACATATTTATTATCTCTCTATGAAATCTGATGCTTATTGTATGATGATCTAAATCATATGAACGATGTGAACTAATGAAGCCATTAAAACAGGGCCATACTTGGTACCCGGGTTTGGATAAATTATTCGATGACAAAAATGAAGTGGAACTTCGGTGCTTGCGATTGGTTGGATGTGTCGACATGAAACTGAGTTAAGATTTGACCCGTGGCTTGAGAATTTTTAATAGTGTGACAAGAGGATATGACACGAAGTTGGCAGGTCAATAGCTTGATCCGTGGCTTGATTAGTGACTAAGGATGAGAATTGTCTTTGTGCCTTAACTTGCATCTTGACATATGACTCATAAATTGGTAGAGTTGGACTTTATGATTAGGAAACTTCGAGCACACACCACTTCATAATAATACAAAATAATAATTTTTATTTCAAAGTATTATCAAAATGGAAGTTTAGGTGAACTAACCATTTTGATTTTGTAGGTCAAAAGGGAATATTCAAGGATGTTGGGCAAAAGTAATCACTGGGAGATTGATGAAGAAGTGGAGGTTAAGACATTGGCCAAAAGACTGAAGAAAGTAATAAGTCAAAATAGAGAGAGATGAAAACGCTCTCAAAAGTTAATTACATTTTGATCGCTAACACACCTAAGAATATTCGTATTGCGGTTAAACTTTTTGGCTCAAGCCAATTTACAATTACATCAATCTTGGAAAGATCAATTTTCAATTGTCCTCCCCCTACAATATGACCTAAGTACACAAGTGCAGTCTTACCAAATTCACATTTGGACAGTTTTACATACAACTTTTCCTTTTGCAAAGCATCCAATACTTTCTTTACATTCCTTATATGTTCACCCCAAGTCCCGCTAAACATAAGAATGTCATCTAAATATACAATCAAAAAATCATCTAGAAATGGAATGAATACATCATTCATCACACACATGAAAGTTGTTGGAGCATTACAAAGCCCAAACGACATAACTAACCACCCAAACAATCCATGTTTGGTTTTAAAGGTAGTCTTCCATGCATCCTATTCTCCAACCCTAATTTGATTATATTCAGTGCACAAATACAACTTAGTGAAATAAACAACATTCTTTAATTGATCAAGTAAATCATCTATACGAAGAATAGGGTATCGATTTTTCACTGTGATTTTATTTAAGGCCCGGTAATTGACACACATTCACCATGTGCCATCCTTCTTTGGAACTATCACGATTGGGGAACCACAAGGAGATGAGTTGGGCCTGATGACCCATTGATCCAATAAGCCTTGTACATGCTTCTTGATCTCTTTCATCTCTACAATTGACATCCTATACATGCCCACATTAGGAAGAGGAGAATCCTGCTGAAGATGTATTTCATGTTGGATTTCCCTCTTAGGAGGTAATCCATTTGGTTCCTGGAAAATATCATCATACTTATAAACAATATCAATTAATTATTTCTTATGAGAAGGATCACATCCTTGAAAGCGTCTGATGTTCCGACATATTTCTCCCTTACGACCATGAGTACATATCTCTTATTAGTGTTTATGAGTCTATTCATTTGTCTTGCACTAACAAGTGTTGTGTTTACCCTCATACTATGGGCTCTAAAAATATATTCCACTCCCCCCTTAGTAAGGTTATATTTGTTCTCATGACGAAAGAATACTACTTTTCTATCATAAAGATAAGGACTTCCCAACACTATGTCACATATATCAAGTGATATGACATCCAAATCCACTTCATCAATAAACTTTGAAGCAATAGGAAATCTGACCCTACATTGCTTGGTGACATCATGTTTTTCTTTATCACATACCCAACCAAGAGGATAAGGCTTTGGATGTGGTTTAGTTCCAAGACCCATATTTTTGACAAGTGCTTCAGATATCAAGTTTACATGGAAACCCGGACCAAACAATGTATCTATCTTAGTGTGTTTAGATACAACTCTTATATGAAATAATGCATTCCTCTTTCTTTCATCATCATGAGATTCATTATTGGAATTTGAGCTAGCATCAAGGGAATATTTACCTTGTACTCCAACCGCTGTGATATTTCCTTTGTCTCCTGAATCAGAACCAAGATCTTGTTGTACTGTAGCAACGGTCTTTGTCTTCCCGTTTCCATCGAATTGTTTTGGTCTCTTCTCTGGATGTAGTTTCCAACAGTGTTCATCATCGTGACCACTTTTCTTGCAATGAGTGAAGATGGATTTCCTTCTTCTCTCTTTATAGTGGCATTCTTTTTGTCCTTCCTTCTAAACTTCTTAAACTGTTTATGTGGGAGATTGGAAGGTTTCTTTGTGGGATCTTCTTGAACATTCTTTCCCTTATTATCAAGGTGAGTGTCTTGCACACAAACTTCATCAAGACTAGTGGGGTTAAACAATAGCAATGTATGATGAATATAACTATGAAGTGTGCCAATATACTTCATTAAAGTTTCATAAGAATCCAAAGGAATATTTAATGCAAGATCTTTCTTCCTAAATTCTTCTGTGAAACTTTGTACAATTTGACCTTTACTTCTTATTAAAGTTTGCCATTCCATCATTTATTTATGTAAATAACCCAATGGATAAAGTTGCTTCCTTATCGCTGATTTAAATTCTGACCATGAGGAAAGAAGATTACCACACTTACTTCTGTCTTGAAGTTTTCTCTCCCACCATATGAGAGCAGTGCCTTCTAACCAAAGAGAATCTAATTGCACTTTAAATTCCTCTTCATCAATCTGTTGAACATGATAATATACTTCAACCTGTCGGGTCCAATTATCTAGCTTTTCAGTATTATCATCTCCATTAAATATAGGTAAAGAAATTTTTACATCAAGATTTAATAATGGTTTCTTAAAAGAAGCTTTATGGCTAGAATAATGAGAATGATGAGAATGCTCAGAGGAAGAAGAGATAGAACTTGATGGTGAAGATGGAGGCTTAGGAGGGTCTCCTCCAGCCCCTTGATTTATTGAATCATTATCATCAACTTGTGTTTCCTTTGTATTCCCTTTATTCTTCATTCTCTTCTCATAGTCTCCATACATTTGCTAGACCAATTCTGACATGCAATAAAAGACCATATGGAATTTTTTCTCATGTTCATCACACTTGTCTTCTTATGCCATTTTCTTCCTTTGGGATGCACGAACAACTTTGGGATTGAAAGTATTAAGAGTTCCTTCACCCTGCTTATGCTTGGACCTAGTAATCATTCACACTCAATAATTCAAGTTAAAGATGACTGCTTTGATACCAACATGATCTAGGATCTTTTCATCGAAGTGACTTATAAAGAATTGTATTAAATGAGCATAAATTAAAGTGCACCATAAATAATTAAAAACTCAATAATGAAGAGACATAAGCATAAAATATGAACAAAAAAACTTGATAATAGAGTTCATTCCTGGTGGACTACATCTCTAGGTCCTACTCCCAAATGGTTAGGCCTTTTTATTAACTCAACAAAAGAATTTGGAAAAATACATAAGTATACCTCATTCTGGAATTAAGATGCAGAAGCTTTGCTCAAATCAAAAAATAGACAACACCATTGAATTAGTGGTGACGAATTACCCAAAAATGACTATCTCCATGTCTCAATCCGACTCTGACACTCCCATGCCCTTGAGAAATATCATCTCGGTTTCCATGCATGTACCCTACAATTAATTCATTGTACTCTATCTTGAAAATCATGCCCGTTCATACCGTCGAGTGCCCTTCCTCCCATCCATGGGTAAACTTCATCATTTAAATTAAATGCTGGGTGGATTGACCAATGGAGCCTGTTGGTCTAACGGTTGGCGAAGGCTATTATAATCCATTTGGATAGGGGGAGGTCCCAGGGTCGAGCCCGCAGGCCTCCTCTTTTGGGATTATATTTATAACAATATATATGAGTTTGGAATCATCCTCAAGTTTGGATTTGTTGTTTAGATTTGTCAGAGTTATAGTTTGGCCACCATATTTGGCGGGCCCTTTTTGTTTTTTTTGAAAATCCGGTTTCGGGCCCTCATTGGGAATTTGCCCACTTCCACATGGAAACCAACCATTGGTGCACACCATCCACTTGCACAGTAACCTTGCCACGTAACTTTCCATGTGGTTGTATGGATTGCCATGTGGCACTTACTTATTGGTCCACATGTTGACCCAAAAATGTCGAAAATGAGTGACATGTGGCAGCCTCTGGTGCTGCCACATCACCATGCTAATGTCAGCATGAAAATTTTCTCCCTCTACAAGTGCCACATATACTATACAGATGTTGATGTCATTCGTATTGATGTTGATGTCAATAGTACAGATGTTGACTCATCCTTGTTGATTGGGCTAGGTTGACCAAAACTTTGATCGCGAATATCTTTTGATTTGTAATTATGTTTGTTGAGTCGTTTATGCCATTGGAAATATTGCGACGCACTCTTTGCGATGATGCCAATTTCACTGAGTTTTGAGGAATTTTATTTTTTTCCCTTTCTCTGTCTGTTGAGACCATTTTGAGCTTTCTGAGTTGCTTCTGCTAATTCTAAATTGTCCTTAGCCTTCTCTAGATCCTTTTTGTATAAATAGGCATGCCATGAATTGGGAACTACTTTAGAAGCTCAAGAATGTATTTAAATAAATTATTTTTCAAAAATAATTTGTTTCCAAGCCCAATTTTTTTTTCCGATTGTAATTTAATTTTTAGGGCCTTGTAATTGATATTTTTGTTGGATAGTTGGTTGTCATTGATATTGTTGGATACTTGGTTGCCATTGATGTCAATAAAATTGGTTCTCAATGATATCAATAGATGTGATGGGTGTATTTGGATAAGTCTCCAAAGTGGTCCCCTTATGGAATATCTTTAAGCATGGCCCTCACGGGAAGATGCTTTGAAGAAGTCTACAAGAAACATAGAGGTGTGGTCATGAAGCCCAGAGTTTTTTGAGGAATAAGGATATGAGGGACAATGTAAATGCATGTAACACACTAATTGATGGATATTCCTCTTCATACCATTTCCAATAGTAGGTGGTACATCATGTAGTTCCTCACGGTTGAGGAGTTAAGAAGCCCCAGTAGGTGGTACATCATGTACTTCCTCACAGTTGAGGAGTTAAGAATTCATGAAGTTGGAATCCATGAAGAATGGTTAAGAATCCCCTAAACAATTACAAGTCATTAGCTAAAGGATAAATTAGTTTCAACAAGAACTCCTTAATTTAAGGAAATAAGTCACTTGGGAAAGTATAAATACACAACAAGAAGTCTCTAATTCTTACATACACTACTTTATTGAATATCTTCTATGTGAGAACACTTGATCTATTTGGAG
>JASDQU011176403.1:38004-48322 GCA_032191745.1 Picea mariana
TTTAATGGAGAAATTACTAAGTTGACAAGTGGTTAGAAGTGGGTTAGCCCTAAAATAAGGAAAGTGGTTTAAGATGGTTAGAAGGTAACCCCTTGAGGTAAAGTGAAGTGATGAGTCTACTATAAGTCAAAGTGGATACAAAATAAATTATTTGAATAATAAATTTAATTGATAAATTAGTAATTGGACAAGTGGTTAAAAGTTGGTTAACCCTAAAATAAGGAAAGTGGGTTAAGATGGTTAAAAGGTAACCCCTTGAGGAAGCTACATGAAAGTATAAATAAGAGGCAGGGGTCTCTCATTTTAAATCACACTTGAGCATATTGAATATATACAAGTGACTGAGGTAACCAAAGTATATCTAAGCCGAATTTCAGAGAGAAGGTGAAGTAAAGAAGGCCAAAATTCAAGGGAGGATAAATTCTTTTGATGATGTTTTATAAGGTATGTTATTTACAGGTCATCTCACTATTTTCGCAATAACATTTTTTCTAGAATGATTCAGACCGTGAAATTTATAGGCCATTGAGAAAACATATCCAGGTAGCTTTGGTATGAATTTCATCTTGTGGGTCGATGATTTTTTGGAGTTACACTCCATGGAAAATAGGGCTTGTGGCTAGTCCTGAAACTAGTCTAAAACAGGTGTTTCAGGTAAAAGCGTCATAACTTCTTCATAACAAATCCAAATTAAGTAAGACCAAAAGTGTTGGTTATATTACAGTCTGTAGTATTCTGTGTAAATTTTTGATACCATACAACAAATATTCTGTGCGGGGCACGCTCTACAAGTTCACTCTCTAGAATAAGCCAGAATTCAACAAGGTATGTCATTTTTGTTATAAATCCTTTTCTAAGAAGTTGCAAGTAGTGACACCTGGAGGAATTGCAAAAAACACACTGAAGAACATTGTGTACTATTTTTATATCCTTATTCATTATAGTTACATAGTTATGATTATTTCAAGTTAGGGTTGTTGACTAATTTAAAACTAGTCATGTGAGACTAAAGTAAAGTTTGATGAAAATGATAGTCTCTTGTTGTTAAAGTTAAGGAAGGTTTTCAGGTATGTGATGATATACACCAGGTCTATTACAGAGTTACAAATCATATTTGGATGATGAAATTGATGAGGGATTTTCGTTGAGGTACATGTTGGGTACATGGTTGAGACAAGTAGTTGATGAGTTGGCACATACATGAGGTGTATAGTTGATGATTTTTGTACATATTGATGAGTCATAGTTAATGAGTAGTTGATACATGATTGGTACATACTTGCTAAATGGTTGGAGGCACTTTTTAGTAGTATTGTTGACACATGGTTTATGGATGATGTAGCATACATGTATTGGTATATTATTAGAAGCACATATTGATCTTAGTGATGATTATGAGTTGTTGTGTTATTCTTGGTTGATGCACATCTTTGAGAGTTGTATTGGTACATTATTAGAAGCACATATTGATCTTGGTGATTGATCTTGGTGATTATATCTGATTTGGTTAATAAGATTGATGAGACAGTTTGTTGTGATATGTTGTTGTGATAGGTTGTTTGGATAGGTTGTTGTGATATGTTATTTTTATAGGTTTGGTGCATGGTTTTTTCACTTGATCATGGTATGGTTTGAGTTACAGGTTGGTGCATGGTTGATTCCGTTATTTATGGTACAGGTTGATAACAGGTTGAGGTACAATTTGATGCATGGTTCAGGTTATTGTTATAGGTTGATTGGTACAAGTTCACAACAATATATCTCACAGTGATAGTGTGATAGTGGTTCCATAATTCTACTTATACATCAGGGTGGTTGGACGGGGAAAGGACAGGTGGTTGTAGCCACCTTACGATTGTAGCTGGAGAACATAAGGGGTTGTATCCTCCTTCTGGTTGTAGCTAGAGAATTTGAGAGTTGGAGCTTCCCTCATGTTGTAGCCTGAGAAACTAGGGGGTTGGAGCCTCCTTCCAGTTGCAGCTGGAAAACAAAGGAAGTTGGTGCTTCCAATGAATGTAATTATTTAAGACATATAAGAAAAATCATTATGTGTTTTTATCCCGCTTTGGGTTTCCACGTAAAACGTTGGTGTATTGTGTATGTGTATGATTCTTCATTTGTTCATTGCTTATTTACTCTGCATTTATTGGATGATAATGCTACATTGATATAACACTTGGATTATATGGTTAAANTTCTTTAAGACATATAAGAAAAATCATTATGTGTTTTTATCCCGCTTTGGGTTTCCACGTAAAACGTTGGTGTATTGTGTATGTGTATGATTCTTCATTTGTTCATTGCTTATTTACTCTGCATTTATTGGATGATAATGCTACATTGATATAACACTTGGATTATATGGTTAAAAAGGATTAAATTTCCCTATTACTGATTCACCCCTCATCTCAGTAATCCAACAATTGGTATCAGATATGGTTCCTTCAGGAAACGGTTTAACCACTAGAAGGAGATCATGGATTATTTTGAGAATGGAGTACCAATGTTTAATGGTCAGAATGGTTTTAAGTATAAGATGTGGAGAAAAAGGAAGAAAGTATTTTTACATGCACAGGGACATTATATTTGGCTATCAGTTGTTACAGGATATGATAGTTCAAAAAGGGCAAAGGCTGTAGCCAAGAAGGAATTGAGGAAGAATAACAAAATAGCAATGGATTTCATCTCGGAAGGATTACCTAATATGGTAAGAGAAAAGGTTGGTAAATGTTCATAATCAAAAGAACTTTGGGGTAAGTTACATGACATATATTCTTGACCCATCACATATTCACAAAATGTCAAAGAAGATGCATATACAAATCAAGAAGAATTATTTTCACTATGTCAAGCAGATTCAAAAGATGAAGAGTACATAATCACCAGAGGTATGTTGTTTTGTTTTAATTTTGAAAAACATGGACATCTTGAAATAGAATGCCATGAAGGAAATGAGACAGAAAAACCAATTGAAAATGAAGACAATTATGAATGAGAATTGAATAGTGCTTTTGATGAACTAAGAGAAGAAAACAATTCACTCAAGAAAGAATTGATGAAACAAAAGGAAAGTGTTCACATTTTTGAAGAAGCCCAATAGGTCATCGAGAACTTAAGAACTCAGGTAGAAGAAGCCAGAAATATCGAAGAAAATCTTGAATATCAAAAGAAATGTTTGGAAACCAACATAGCAACACAAAAGGAAGAATAAGAAGTGAGAGAGAAGATATTGACAGATCATCTTAAGGAAAGAACTCACTATCTAAACCAACTTGAGGTAGAGTTTGGTCAAGAAGAAAAAGGACTTGAAGAAGAAATAATCACATTAAAAATTCATATTGAAGAAGTGAAGAGAATAGAAGAAGTCATGAAGTCTCAGATAATGAAGAAAGAAGAAGAGGTTTAGAAGCTTGAAGAAGAAGTTGTCACATTGAGAAGTAAAATTGTCAAGCTCAAAAAGAACGTTGAAGAGACATAAACATCCACATCAGTTATAAAGAATGAAGAGAAGCACTCTAAGTTGCTAGAAAAGAAGAATGAAGAAAATAGAAAGAGCTATCCAAAAGTACTCAAAGGAAGGAATCATGGTCAACTAGAATCTAAGAAAACTATTGAAGATACATCTTCAAGAAGATCATCCATGTTCAAGACACAAAGAAGCTTCAATCATGATCATGATCAGTCAAGGAAAAAATTCAGAAGGACTACACCTGAAAGAAGATCATTCACTCCCAGGTATGCAAATTTATTTTATGATCATTGTTTTTATTGTACTAACTTTGGACATAAGGTTGCAGATTGCAGGGATTATAGAAGAGTTGTTCAAGCAAGAAGTGCCTATGTGGTCACACATAACATTGAGTGTTACAAATGTCATAACTATGGACACATAGCCAATGATTGTAGAAGCATAATCGATACTTCCATGAAAGAGAAAATTGATATAAGATATAAGAAAGTATGGATAAGAAAATATGAATAACAAGTGAACAAAGAACAGGTAGAAAATATCGCAAGATTGGCAATAAAACGAGATGAAGAAAATTCTACAGAGAAAAAGAAAGATGTCAGATACAGAAAGGTTTGGAAAATAACTGAAAGAAAGGAAGGAAAGGTATATAAGAAACAGGTTCAAGAGATTGTACTTGNCATAAGGTTGCAGATTGCACGGATTATAAAAGAGTTGTTCAAGCAAGAAGTGCCTATGTGGTCACACATAACATTGAGTGTTACAAATGTCATAACTATGGACACATAGCCAATGATTGTAGAAGCATAATCGATACTTCCATGAAAGAGAAAATTGATATAAGATATAAGAAAGTATGGATAAGAAAATATGAAGAACAAGTGAACAAAGAACAGGTAGAAAATATCGCAAGATTGGCAATAAAACGAGATGAAGAAAATTCTACAGAGAAAAAGAAAGATGTCAGATACAGAAAGGTTTGGAAAATAACTGAAAGAAAGGAAGGAAAGGTATATAAGAAACAGGTTCAAGAGATTGTACTTGAAGGCATTGTAGTGAAATATGAATCCACAGACAGAAAGAAAGAAGTCATAGCTCAGAGAGATAATGAATCTACCAATGAAGATGATGAGGAATCTACCAACGAAGATGATGATGAATACACATCATAGTAGGAATTGTTCTGAGCCATCCGGCTTAGAGACTCCCAAGTAATATGAATATTTGACAGGGGGAGTCTATGA
This sequence comes from Picea mariana, assembly GCA_032191745.1. NCBI lineage: Eukaryota > Viridiplantae > Streptophyta > Pinopsida > Pinales > Pinaceae > Picea > Picea mariana. The sequence goes on from JASDQU011176403.1 coordinate 42,718, forward strand.
GATAGTTGTGACAAACCAAAGAATCATCGTTCGAGTAGCTTGCAGAGTTTGAGAAGACATATTCAGAGAAATCAATTAGAAGAAGTATAGTTTGAAAGATTAATCAAGACTTCATGATAGTATAGTTATAAATGGGTCAGTATTATGGAGAATTGCACAAGTAGAGTCTTGGACCGTATGGACAGAGATGGATTTGTAAGAACACTTAGCAGGTTTGGACAGATATATGATAGTGGATGAGAGAATGGATTCATAGATTGGTTTAGAGAGTGGTTCAGAGACAAAGGAACATTATCATAATGCATGATAATTACAAAGGAAATGGCTCGAACAATGCTAATGGATTCCAAATTGAAAAATATTTTTTGGACACATGTAGTGCATACATAAGTTCACATTCAAAACAGAATAATTTTCATAAACAACAATGGAAAAACTTCCTACAAACTATGGAAAAGAAGTGCAGACAACAACCTCTACATCAAGGTAACTCAAGGTAATATTTTATTAATTGAAATTTATGTTGATGATATTGTTTTGGAATTACTAATGACAAGTTAAGCTAGAAATTTGCAAAGGATATGAAAAATGAATTTGAAATGTCATTACTTGGAGAACTATCCTTCTTTTTTGGTCTTCAGATATGTTAAAGAAACCAAGGAATTTTTATTTCTCAAACTAAGTATATCAGAGAAATGCTAAAGAGGTTTGGAATGGAAGATTGCAAACCAGTTACCACTCCTCTGCAAACCAGTTGCAAGTTGAGAAAATATGATGATTCAAAGTCTACAGACCAGAGGAAATACATGTCATTGATTGGTATCTTATTATATGTGACATCATCTAGACTAGATGTAATGCAGGAAGTTGGAAAGGTGGCACAATTTCAAGCAGCACCAAAGGAATCACATGTATTAGCAGTGAAAAGGATTTTCAAATATCTTAAAGGAATAGAAGAGTTTAGATTATGGTATCCAAAAGGAAAGGATCTATCACATATTTCCTACATAGATGGAGATTGGGAAGGTTGCATTGATGACCAATGGATCACTAGTGGAGCAACGTTCTACTTGGGTGAGTGTTTAGTATCTTGTCTAAGCAAGAAACAATCATCAATATCCTTATCTACGACCGAGGCAGAGTATATTGCAGCAACAACATGTTGTACACATGTTCTATGGATGAAACAAACTTTGACAGATATACAGGTTGAGTATGATGAGTCCATTCCAATCTATTGTGATAATACAAGTTCCATCAGTATCTCAAAGAACACAGTGATGCACTCCAAGACGAATCACATTTCAATCAAGTATCACTTTCTATAGGAACAGGCTGCAGATAAGAACATCAGAGTTGAATATGTGAGAAAAAAAGAACAAGTTGCATCCATATTTACAAAATTGCTTCCACAGGAAGCCATTGAGTATCTTCGCCAGAGACTAGAAGTAATTTCTACTCCAAAATGAATTATTTTGAATGCTTATCTTATATCTCTTAGATTTACACTAGGAAGCACCATAAATAGGACAATGGGGGAGAGATTTATCATATGCAAAGGTAAATGATTGGATAGAGAGCATAGAGGCATGTTTCCAAGGGGAGCGATTGTCACAAGGGAAGAATGAGGGATATGACTTTAGAATGATACCCTTTGTCAAAGGGAGAGATATTATTCATATAAAGGGAGAGAGAGTAATCATAAGCTTATAAACACAAAGAAAGATAAAATTCATGTAGATAGATGAAGCATCCCCAACGAGAGTTCAGTAAGGGGGAGTAGCCCCAAAGGGAGATACCCTTTGCCATTGATGTCAAAGGGGGAGATATAGAAACATTGATGAGGAGTATAAGCATGAATGCTATCATGACTAAGTGTTGCCATCAATGGTTGTGTTGCCATTAATTCCAAAGGGGGATATTGTCAGACAATTGGATTATTTTGATGGATAGTTGGTATGGATTGTTGGTTGTCATTGATTTCAACCCTTAGTGATTGATGTCAACCCTTGGAGAAAATCCGGTAGCGAATTTCAGTAGCACAAAGGTTTGGGTAATGGAACCAAGGTTGTTTCATGTATAATGGTATGAGTTTTAATATATTTGATGGTACAAATATCCTAGATGGATAGTACATTTCATTCCATTTCTCATGGCATGTGGAACATCACATAACTCCTCACGGTTAGAGAGTTATGTCCATGTGAAGTTGGAGAACCCACGTTTGGGTAATGGACCCAAGTTTGTTTGATGGAGAACGGTATGAGTTTTGATATATTTGCAGGTAATACTATTCTATATGGATATTACATTTCATTCCATTTCCAGTGGTATGTGGAATGTCACATAACTCCTCACGGTTAGAGAGTTATGTCCATGTGAAGTTGGTGAACCCTCATGAGTCATCTAGAAGCCCCAAAAAGTCAAAGTAGTCAAAGTGGTTTAACAAATTTTTAGAAGGTAAATAATAAAGTGAAGTGATAAGTGTACTATAATTCAAAGTGAATAAAAAATAAATTATTTAAATAATAAAGTTAATGGAGAAATTACTAAGTTGACAAGTGGTTAGAAGTGGGTTAGCCATAAAATAAGGAAAGTGGTTTAAGATGGTTAGAAGGTAACCCCTTGAGGTAAAGTGAAGTGATGAGTGTAATATAAGTCAAAGTGGATACAAAATAAATTATTTAAATAATAAATTTAATGGATAAATTACTAATTGGACAAGTGGTTAGTTGGTTAACCCTAAAATAAGGAAAGTGGGTTAAGATGGTTAAAAGGTAACCCCTTGAGGAAGATAGATGAAAGTATAAATAAGAGGCAAGACTCTCTCATTTTAAATGAAATTTGAGAAAATTGAATATCTGCAGGTGAATGAGGTAACCAAAGGATATCTAAGCCGAATTTCAGAGAGAAGGTGAAGTAAAGATGGGCGAAATTCAAGGGAGGATAAATTCTTTTGATGATGTTTTCTAAGGTATGTTATTTACAGGTCATCTCACCATTTTTGCAATAACTTTTTTTCTAGAATGATTCAGACTATGAAAGTGATATTCCAATGAGAAAACATATCCAAGTAGTTGTGGTACGAATTTCATCTTGTGGGTCGTTGTACTTTTGGAGTTACACTCTATGGAAAATAAGGTTTGTGGCTAGTCCCGAAACTAGTCTAAAACATGTGTTTCGGGTAAAAACATCATAAATTCTTAATAGCATATCCAAATTAAGTAATCCCAAAGGTTTTTTTTAGAGTACAGTCTGTATTATTATGTGTAAAATTTTTAGATCCATACAACAAATATTTTTTGCGGGGAACGCTCTACAAGTTCCCTATCTAGAATAAGCCATAATTCAACAAGGTATGCCATTTTTCCTATAACGCCTTTTCTGAGAGGTTCCAAGTAGTGACACCTAGAGGAATTGTATAAAACACACTGATGAACATTGTGTACTATTTTCATATCTTTATTCATTACATGTACATAGTTATGATTATTTCAAGTTAGGGTTGTTGACTAATCCAAAACTAGTCATGTGAGACTAAAGTAAAGTTTGATGAAAATGATAGTCTCTTGTTGTTAAAGTTAAGGAAGGTTTGTAGGTATGTGATCACATACACCAGGTCTATTACAAAGTTACAAATCATATTAGGATGATGAAATTGATGAGGGATTTTGGTTGTGGTACATGTTGGGTACATGGTTGAGACACGTAGTTGATGAGTTGGCACATACATGAGGTGTATAGTTGATGATGTTGATACATCTTGATGAGTCATAGTTGATGAGTAGTTGATACATGATTGGTACATACTTGGTACATGGTTGGAGGCACTTGTTAGTAGTATTGCTGACACATGGTTTATGGATGATGTAGCATACTTGTATTGGTATATTATTAGAAGAACATATTGATATTAGTGATGATTATGAGTTGTTGTGTTATTCTTGGTTGATGCACATCTTTGAGAGTTGTCTTGGTGATTAATATTGGTGAGTAGATCTTATTTGGTTGATAAGAATGATGAGACAGGTTGGTGTACTAGGTTATTTGGACAGGTTGTTGTGACATGTTATTTGTACAAGTTTGGTGCATGGTTGATACACTTGTTCATGGTACAGGTTCAGATACATGTTGGTGCATGGTTGATGCACTTATTTATGGTATAGGTTGATAACAGGTTGAGGTATAGTTTGATGCATGGTTGATGCATGGTTCGGGTTATTGGTATAGGTTGTTTGGTGCAGGTTGATTGGTACAAGTTTACATCAGTATATCTCATAGTGATAATGTGATAGTGGTTCCATAATTCTACTTATACGTCATGGTAGTTGGACAAGGAAAGGATAGGTGGTTGTAGACACCTTCCAGTTGTAGCCAGAGAACATAAGGGGTTTTAGCCTCCTTATGGTTGTAGCCAGATAATTGGGAAGTTGGATCTTCCCTCAGGTTGTAGCCTGAGAAACTAGGGGGTTGCAGCCTCCTTCCATTTGTAGCTGGAAAACAAAGGAATTTGGTGCTTCCAATGAATGTAATTCTTCAAGACATATAAGAAAAAACATTCTGTGGTTTTCTCCCACTTTGGGTTTCCACTTAAAACACTGGTGTACTATGTATGTGTATGATTGTTCATTTGTTCATTGCTTATTTACTCTACAGTTATTGGATGATAATTCTACATTGATATAACACTTGGATTATATGGTTAAAAATGATTAAATTGCTCTATTACTGATTCACCCCCCCTCTCAGTAATACAACAATTGGTATTAGAGTCGGTTCCTTCAGGAAATAGTTTAACCACTGGAAGGAGATCATGGATTATTCTAAGAATGGAGTACCATTGTTTAATGGTCAGAATGGTTTTAAGTGTGAGATGTGGAGTAGAAGGACAAAAGTATTTTTACAGGCACAGGGACATTATATTTGGCTATCAATTGTTACAATATATGATAGCTCAAAAAGGGAAAAGACTACAGCCAAGAAGGAATTCAGGAAGAATAACAAAATAGCAATGTATTTCATCTGGGAAGGATTACCTAATATGGTAAGAGAAATGGTTAGTAAATGTTCATCAGCAAAATAAATTTTGGATAAGTTACATGACATATATTCTTCACCCATCACAGATTCAGAAAATGTCAAAGAAGATGCAGATACAAATAAAGAAGAATTATGTTCACCATGTCAAGTAGATTCAGAAGATGAAGAGTACATAATCACTAGAGGTATGTTGTTTTCTTTGAATTGTGAAAAATGTGGACATCTTGAAATAGAATACCATGAAGGAAATGAGACAGAAAAACTAATTGAAAAGAAAGACAATTATGAAGAAGAATTGATTAGTGCTTTAGATGAACTAAGAGAAGAAAACAATTCACTCAAGAAAGAATTGGTGAAACAAAAGGAAAGTGTTCACATTTTTGAAAAATCCCAACAAGTCATCGAGAACTTAAGAACTCATCTAGAAGAATCTATAAAAATCTAAGAAAATATTGAATATCAAAAGAAACGTTTGGAAACCAACATAGCAACACAAAAGGAAGATGCAGAAATGAGAGAGAAGATATTGACAGATCATATTAAGGAAAGAACTAATGATCTAAAC
>JASDQU011176404.1:16199-26619 GCA_032191745.1 Picea mariana
GGAACCTCACAACATCGAGGCATCTGGTTGTATCTTTCTTCCACATTATTTAATACAGATATACTTTTCTTTCCTATATGAATATTATTTGTTCATATTGTATGATTCCTTGATCACATACATAGTTTCATATCAAATAGAAGTTGTTATTCTTGTCTTCGTTGGCTTGTTTTTATTTGCAGATATTTCTCCATAAACCTCACGACGGAGTTTGGATTGCATTGGCGAAGTCAGATCTTCGATATTTAAAAGGTATGTTCTAGATCCATTTCTCATTTGATAATTGAAATCTAGGGCAAGAGTAATGTAATGTCTTGTTTTGTTCTAGTTTCATTGCGAAGCTAGGGGGATTGATTTGTGTCCGCACTTAACAATTAGCCCGATAACAAAATTGGTGACTCCACTAGGGAACATATTGTTTTCCTAGTTTACCTTGTTTTCTTGCTTTGATTGTTTGGGTTCTGGTATATGAGTCTGTGGGGAATCCATCCAGACTCTCTGGATCTGAAAGTTCATTTAGAATCTTTGTCCTTTTTTCCAATTTTTCTTTGTTTACAGGCATTTCTGCACTGTATCCCATATGCAACATGTGGAAACCTTATGTCATCGCACCCTGCCTATTTAGCCCAGTGAATAATTTTTGCACCCTACCCATATCTAGCCTGTGGAAACCTTAAATCGTCACACTTTACCCTACTGCTGGGTTGCGACATTTCCTGTAAAATTTATTGGATTAAATCTTTTTGTCTTCTGTCACCCAGTTTTTCTTTGATCACATGGGATGAACTTTTGGAGCCTCTATTTGACTGTTTACAATCTGCTTGACATTATTTAAGCGGATTTTAGCCATATTTGATTTGTTTTCTTTTGAAATATTTGGTCTCTTGGTTTGAGTGTCTTTCAATTACAAAGCATTGTTTTTCTTTAGAAGTGTTTAGTGAAAGAACTTATTTTTCTTTTATTAAATAGTTCATGTTAAAAGAGAAACTTTGTTTGGGTTGATTTTGTTTTGAAGAATTTCTCTATTTCTTTTAGTGTCTCTTTGAAACAAAAAACTTTTTAATTTCTTGTTTTATATTAGATTGGGGGCATCCTTGCATTTGAAGTAGCGAAATTGCATGGTTTTTGGCATTTTTTGGCTCATTTCTTGAAGATCTTGATATTGATGAGTTTAATAAAATTTTGGGACATTGTGTGTTTGGGAATGATAAAAATTTTCTCCTTCTCGTAATATAGCTTTCATCAAAATGAAATATTTGCATTCTCATTTCTTTGCATTGTTTAGGGTTGGTCAAAACATCGTTTTGTCCATGCCATTTTCCTCTTGAGTAACAACAGCCTTAAAATAAAGAACTTATAAAAATTGATTATACATTTTTATATTTTCTAGTAGAAAACCTACATTAGATTACTTGTAGGGCTTTGGAATAGGTGTGAAAGATAACTTTCCAAAGCTTCAAACAAACATAGAAACTTGCGTTAGGGAGCGGTGAAATCCAATTGCTACATTTTGTCTTGGGAAGCCCTTCTAACACAAGGGTCAATCACGAGGTATCATTAAGACTAGAAGAGTTACTCACCCTTCTTTGTTGGTATTGGTGTATAGATTGCACGTATTACAAGGGATGATTGAAGGTATACCCACAATTATGAGTGGAAGCCTTTCAAGTTGATTTCAGGCTAGATACCCTGCCTTTGCACGTGGATCAGACTATCGAAATTTTTTAAAGAATCCTTTTGGGCTATTGGATAAGTTCCTCTTAATTACTCCAATACACATCAAAGGAGTTCCTTTGAAGGTCTCTGGTAAACTAGAGGAGTTTCCCATAAGTATGTCAAAATGCACAATTGATAACTGACAAAGATAATACTAACTCCTCCAACTCAACTGGAAGAGTTCTCACGAACTCTGCTAGGTGAACCTGAGAAGTTCCCAAAAACGTCTTTGATGCAATAAACCCTTTGACCAATAAAATTATTGCAAACCTTTATGATGCACTCATTTTCCCATCGACCAAGTTAACATTACCTCTTTGGTGGACATTGGAGGTCTTCCTACCATTTCCTCTAGTATGACCATTTTTTTATTGTTCTTTTTATCACCTAGAAGGGAAGAGAGTGATGAGTGTTTCTATTGATGATATAACACACTTGTGAGCAGTTTCCAGATGCGGCTGCACCAGTGGAGCAATTTCCAAACGATTATGCACTTGTGGAGCAGTTTCCAAACGCGACCGCACCCGTGGAGCAGTTTCCAGACACAGTCGCACCTGTGGAGCAGTTGTCTCGCATAACCATTTCATAGGAACATATCAAAGATAAGAGTAGTATCACTTCAACTTGTTGAATTTGCAAGGATGATTTTAAATTGGGGGAGGAGGAAGTCTCTCAAATGCATTGTCGGCACATCTACCATACTAGTTGCATTTACACATGGCTGCGATCGAAAAATACCTGTCCATTGTGCCGTAGACAATCCCAAAGGAAGTGATTGTGATCACTAAATATTTTTATGATCACCGAATATTTTTGAAGTTTACAAAAATTCATTATTACATTTCAAGAATAATTTTGATATAAGTGTATTTATGTTGTAAAACAAAGTATTGATTAGTAATAATCATTTGGTTCAGACTGCGTATATTAACCACTTTTATAAATGGTTGTTGCTAGTTGATGATTAACATGCCTTGAGAAATTACCATTAACATATTAATACATAATTAATCAATTAATTATTAAGTTAATGTAATATATAATAATAATTTATTAATGTAATACATAATGTATTGTATTAATTCATGAATATATATAACATAATTGTCTATTAATATATAATGTAATGTATTACATTAATCTAATATATATAATATGAATGTATAATTTAAAATATTATTTTACACTAATGTACAATGTAACTTATTAATTGGTTGATATATTAATAATACAATTCATTAATTAATTTCATATATTAATACATTGTTAAAGTGTTAATACATTAATTATAAATTAAATACATTAATAAAAACATTAAATACATTACTAAAATATAACTAAAATAAAGTAATACATTGAATTTATTTTTCAGCAAAAAAATATTTCTCAATGATATTAGTGTAATATAATTTGTTCTCTTTGACTAAGTATATCTACTGGATTGTATTAGAGTTGGTCATGTAAATCTTTCTCCAACAATTGGGAATCCAATTCGATGGAGAAAGTGATGGGTTACATGTAAAGAAGATGAAGAAATATTAGGTCTCAAATGAAAGAGAAAGTGTTGTAGAGTAAGGAGAGTGGCACAAGGGCTGCACCAGAAAATCATAAAAAAAGAAAGAGATATCTGAAGCTTCTTGCAAAGTTCAATAGAATAAAACTCAGAAGATGTTGATCACATGTGAGGGGCCCTCATGGCCATTCAACCAAAGGTTGAATGTGATCTGGCCAACAATTTTTTGAAGAGTAGTCTTAGAGAGAAGATCAACCTCTCTATTTAATTCTCATGAAGTGTGGGTAAATTTGAGTTCCTTGAATTGTCTTTGTAGAATTTTGATGAGGTCCATCCAATCGATGAAAGTATGTCCTTGCTCGTGGAAGCATGTGGCTTGAAAGAGGTAATTGATATTAAAAAGTTTTAATTGTTGGATTAAAGAGAGTGGCATTTGCAGAGCAGAATCGAGGCCAAGAATGTGGTTCATACCCAGATCGATAGAGTGGTCGGAGCTGGGGTTCTAGCAGATCCATTTGTTTAACCAATGAGCTCATTTTGTGAGGTTCCTCCATGTTTGTGAGGTGGTCCTGTAAAGAGTGTGAGGTGTGTAGAGCTAAGTGGCCACTGAGATGTGTGAAAGATATTTATCTTTTATTACCATGCTCTAGATGTCGTTTGTAGTGAGTACTCGCCAGAGAGATTTTGCATCTAGAGAATAATTGAAAGTGAAGATATTCCTAATTCCCCCTCCGCCCTATGTCTTCAGTCTTGCCAGATATTCCCAATTGCAGTGATCCATATTTTAAGGTTCCTTATGATCATTCCAAAGGAAGTTGTAAGTGAGCTTACAAATTTTATCCATTACCGACGGTGGGATGGTTGCTAGTGCCATCCAATACATCAAATGTCCTTCTAGAGTGGCTTTAATAAGAGTGTAGAGACCTCCCATTGAGAGCCATTTGTTTCACCAATGTCCCAATTTATTTGTCACCTTGGAGACCAGCCAATCCCAATCTAAACTCTTATAATGATCCACTTTGATGAAGTATCCTAGGTACTGTCAAAAATTTGAGAGATGGATAAATGAATGTGGGAAGATGCCCTTGAGAAGATCCAAGTCTTGTTCATGCATGTCAGCATGGTGAAAATTTGATTTTGACCAGTTGATTTGTAGACCTATGGTTGAGCAGAAAGTCTTCAAGAAATTATCCATTTCCTTCCATTCAAGAGGACTACCACTTGACATTATGAGGACATCATAAGCAAATAGAAGGTGGAGGATCTTTACCATCCTCGAGACCTTGATCCCAGTGATCTTGCCTTAAGACTGACATTTTTTGTGGAGGAGGCTTAAGCCTTCCATGACCAGAATGAAGAGGAGCAGTGAGAGAGGACAACCCTGCCTTAGGCCTCTGCCACTGTGTAAAAAAGGAGAAGGTTCACCAATTATCAATATAACAAATGATGCACTTATAATGCATCTCATGATCCATGAAATAGTGGAGTGGCTAAATCCCATTTGGGTGAGAATGATCCTAATGAAATCCCAATCTATATAGTCAAAAGTATATTTTAGGTCTAGCTTGAGGATAAGAGCATGGGATATTTTATGTTTGATGTTGTGAAAGAATTCTTGTGTTGTTACAATGGCATCAAGAATTTGACGACCCTTCAAAAAACCAAGTTGTTCGCTAGAAAGAGCTCACGAGAGGATGGGTTTGATTCTAAGAGAGATAATTTTAGAGATAAGCTTGTAGTAGAGATTGCAAAGGGAAATTGGCCTATACTCTCCAAATGTAGTCGAGTGATTGTTTTTTGGAATAAGCATCAAGAAAGTGGAGTTTAAGGCCCCTGAGATTTTTTTGTGAAGTTTAGAATCTTCCACTAAATCTTGAAGATCAAGTCCTAGCAGGTAAAAAACATGGAGGTAAAACTCCATGGTCCAGTTGTTTGGACCCGGGATTTTATCTTTTGAAAAATATTTGAGTGCAGCCATAACATCCTTAAGTGTGCAAGGTTGCTCCAGGAGTAAATATTTCTCTGTTGTGACAGTATGCGGGAAGCATTGGGCAATCAAAACTTGTGATGGAAAGTGACCTTATGATCTAGTCTTGTAAAAATATTTGAAATAAGTAGATGTTGCAGTCTTGATCTCTTGCTGACCTGTAATAATGGTGCATGTATCATCAATAATGTTCCATATGTGCTTCTTGTTCCTAGAGTCATTGGCGAAACGATGGAAGTATTTATTATTCAGATCACCACATTTTACACAGGTAGCTCTGCTTCACTACCTCCAAAGGGCTTCATCTGCTGATAAGATTTTTTTTCTTTTTGCTTCAAGGTGTTTGATGTGCTTGTGATTATCCCCATCCTGTCCAGGCAGTGAGTCAAGGTAGTGGAGATCTGAAAATCTTTGTTCCAACTCATGTAGAAAATGTATCGAGTTCTTTTTGTGGAGGGTGGCCCAACTTTTTATAACAAACTTAATGTGTTTCATTTTTCTCCTGAATCTATTTTGGATACCTGAATCGAGCTAAGGATCTGGGTCAGTCCAAGTAGACTTGACTACAACAGCAAAATCGACTTCAGTAAGCCAATGGGAGTTGAATTTGAATGGGTAAAAGATCTTCTCTGATGGTGTTCCAAATTGCAATATAATCGACGTATGGTCTGAAAAATAAGAGGTATTTACCCAAGATACGAATATACCATCCGATGTGGCCAGGTTCTATGAAACGTAGAAGCGGTCTAGATGCTTGGAGATGGAATCATGATTAGCACCATCGTTGCACCGGGTTGGAGATATAGTAGTTGGTGGGCAATCGATCAAGCCATGTGATTGACAAAGAGTGTTGAAGTAGGTTGCCAAGGGATCTTGTATACCTGTATCACCCCATATTTCTTTTGAATTGGTGGTAAAATTCAGGCCTCCAGCAAGAATTAGGTTATGGAGATCTAGTAAGCTGTAGGTCTCCACTTTATCCCAGAAATATTTTCTATTTTGGCAAGGGCCATACGAATTGAGAAAACTGATTTGTAAATTGTTCCACTTGCAAGTACCCGATAACAAAAAGCCAGCACAACACATATATGTATGTAAGTCGAACTTTGATGCGTCCCAAATCACAGCTAAACCTACAGAATTCCCCAATGAATTTACAAAACATGTGTGTCAGTCGGAACAAAAATTTGTAAGGAAAGATTTAGCTTGTTTCCCTTCAACTAGAGTTTCCTAGAGAAAAATAATATCAGGAGAGATCCTAGAGAGGAGTCTTCTGAAGGTGGAGGTTTTTAGGGGTCGCCCCACGCCTTTGATGTTAAGGGAGAGCAGGATCATTATTTGGACCTCACTAGGGATTTCATGCCTTTAAGCGCCCCAGTGTCAGTATTTTGTGATGATGAAACAGTCGAAGTAGTAGTAGAAGGTCCCTCTCTGCGGGGGGCGCTTCTGGTTTTGATCGAAGAGTGAATGTAGCCAATCCCTCTTGACCAAGTGTGCACCAGCCCCTATTCCTATTCTAGGTTATTTCTATGTCCTGAAGGACCAACTTCACTATGTGGAAAGTGGCTCGAGATGCCTTGGTAGATGGGTAAAGGAGAGGGATTATGGATTTGTTTTAGAGATGGTGAGAGATAGTCCAAAACATTGTTGAGGGTCATGTCATCTGGATAGGTTTCATAAGTCCCTGGAAGCAGGTATGATGACCCTAACTCATGTTCTAAGGAAGGTTAGGAGGGGGTACTCCATCGGATAATGGAACTGTAGGGGGATGAAAGAGGTAGATCAGAGGCTGCAGAGTGTGTGGGAATTGTAAGTGGGTATGTGGAGGTGTAGAACAGAGGGAAAAAATTGGAAGGGGGGTGGGTCAACAGTGTGCGAAGATGTTCAACCAGGTGTAATGTAGAGTGAATAGAGGTAGGGAAGTGGGTAGGGGGAGTCAGTTGTGTGGTCGGGGGTTCAACCAAATAGGTGGAAGTAGGTGGTGAGGGAAGAAGGCTCAAATCCGGAGAGGCTTGTGTCACAATGGTCTGAGGTAGAGAAACAGGGGCATCCATCAAGGTGGCATCCATAAGTTCTTTTTCCTAGGTAGTCAATGTAAATAAAAGAGTGGGACAAATAGTTTTAAGTTTACAAGTGACCGAGATTTGATCAAATGGAGCTTCAAATTTAGGAAGATACAGATATGAAGGATGTGAGGTCGCTACTAGAAATTCAACTCTATAGGTGAGTTCAAGAATTGTTTCCTCTATTTGAACATCTTTGAAATGTCCTGGACAAGTGCTTATGAGGTGGCCGGTTTTTCTACAGATAGAACATCTGAATGGTAAGCCAAGGTAATCCAGGTTCTGGTGATAGAGCTTACCTCTCCACTCAATGTCGAGACATTCAAGTAGACCATCATGAATATCAATCTCTACCATGACTCTAGGGAGATTTTTATCAGTTCTTGTGAGTGTGTGAGGATCCACATAGATGTATTGACCTAGAGAGTTTCCTGTGGCCTCAAGAGCGTTTTGGTTCCAGAGATGTAATGGCAGGCTAGGGAGGAGGACCCATTGATGTCTATGGCGAAAATAGTCCTGCAAGGGATCAAAAATGATGCCCTAGTGTTTGAGCACGACGTTGCCACCATCTATAGTCCAGAATCGATCCAGTATAGTCGAGGAATATTCTAAAGTTTTGAATTTGAAGAATATCCAGCCTTGAGTCAGAATGTTGATTTCAGGGACGTAACTTAGAAAGGGCTTCCAAGTGTTGTGTATCCAGTCAATTAGATCAGAACGATAGAGGTTTTTGTATGATAATCTGCCAACTAAGGTGCATATAATTAGAGACATTGAGTCTTATACACCAATTTCTTGACCAAGGACCATTTTTCTCTTTGATTTCTTTGTGCACCAGGGTTTTGGCTGGGTTTTATGAATGTCTTTTTGGGAGGGTCTAGTCGAATGAGAAACACAAAGTAGAGCATTTCTCTGTTTTTTTGAGTATAAATTTTCTCCACTGTCATTAGAGGTGGTTGCTACACATTATTTTCATCATCCCTATGACCGTTAATGATGTAAACCTATATGTTGCCTTCAGAGGGGTTAGTGGCCTGAATTCCTGAAGAAAGAAGGGAGAGGAACTTTTAATGAGAGAAGAAGTTGTATTTTCCTTTGTAAAAAGCCTATTAAAGAGGATTTTCGTAGGCTTCACTATATGCAGGGTGCAACGATGCTTGATTTTTGTAGGCTTCTCTATAGCTAGACTGCAGAGTTTCTGTAGGCTGCACTATAGCTAGGGTGCAAAAATTCCTGTACATGGGAAAAACGAGCATCTTCTTGATGCTTCTAGAAGGAGACGCTTCTATGGTGAGGTGGCCTCCATATGGTTTGGATATTACTTTCTTTCATGATTTAGTGGGATCATCCTAACCTCCTCACCTTATCTTCTTTAGCTTATAAAAGGAGAGGAGCTCTCATGGAGAAAGTTAGATTGGCTTGAGCTTGAGCTTGGATTGGGTTTAAGCTTAGTTGTTTTCACTTGATATTGTTAGCTTGGTTAGAGTGGCTTTGAGATTTTATTTGTCAAGATAGATTGTGAGTAGCTATCAGATCTATGGTCTCGAAATCCTTGGAGCAAGAAGTGTGTGGGAAGCAAGGAACTATTGGAAGGAACCTCACAACATCAAGGCATCTAGTTGTATCTTTCTTCCACATTCTTTAATACATATATACTTTTCTTTCCTATATGAATGTTATTTTTTCATATTGTATGATTCCTTGATCACATACATAGTTTCATATCAAATAGAATATGTTATTCTTGTATTCGTTGTCTTTTTTTTATTTGCATATATTTCTCCATAAACCTTGTGACGGAGTTTGGATTGCATTGACGAAGTCAGATCTTCGATATTTAAAAGGTATGTTCTAGATCCATTTCTCATTTGATAATTGAAATCTAGGGCAAGAGTAGTGTACTATCTTGTTTTGTTCTAGTTTCGTTGTGAAGCTAGGGGGATTGATTTGTGTCTGCACTTAACAATTAGCCCGAAAACAAAACTAGTGACTCCACCGGGGAACATATTGTTTTCCTAGTTTTCCTTGTTTTCTTTCTTTGATTGTTTGGGTTCTGGTATATGATTCTATGGGGGATCCATCCAGACTCTCTGAATCTAAAAGTTCATTTAGAATCTTTGCCCTTTTCCCAATTTTCCTTTGTTTACAAGCATTTTTGCACTGTATCCCATATGTAGCATGCAAAAACCTTAGGTAGCCTCACCCTGCCTATTTAGCCCAGTGCGGAATTTCTGTTCCCTACCCATATCTAGCCTACGGAAACCTTAAATCGTCGCACTGTACCCTACTATTGGGTTGCGACATTTCCTGTAAAATTGATTGGATTAAGTCCTTTTGTCTTCTGTCACCCAGTTTTTCTTTGATCACATGGGATGAACTTTTGGAGCCTCTATTTGACTGTTTACAATCTTCTTGACATTCTTTAAGATGATTTTAGCCATATTTTCTTTGTTTTATTTTGAAATATTTGGTCTCTTGCTTTGAGTGTATTTCAGTTACAAAACATTG
Source organism: Picea mariana (assembly GCA_032191745.1). Lineage (NCBI taxonomy): Eukaryota > Viridiplantae > Streptophyta > Pinopsida > Pinales > Pinaceae > Picea > Picea mariana. The sequence goes on from JASDQU011176404.1 coordinate 25,987, forward strand.
TTTTTCTTTAGAATTGTTTAGTGAAAATTTTTATTTTTCTTTTATTAAATAGTTCATGTTAAAAGGGAAAATTTGTTTGGGTTGCTTTGTTTTTGAAGAATTTCTCTATTGATTTTAGTGTCTCTTTGAAACAAAAAACTTTTTAATTTCTTTCTTTATATTAGATTGGAGGCATCCTTGCATTTGAAGTAGCAAAATTGCATGGTTTCTGGCATTATTTGGCTCATTTCTTGAAGATCTTGATATTGATGAGTTTAATAAAATTTTGGGACATTGTGCATCTGGGAATGATAAATGTTTTCTCCTTCTCGTAATATAGCTTTCATCGAAATGACATATTTTCATTCTCATTTATTTTCATTGTTTAGAGTCGGTCAAAACATCATTTTGTCCACGCCATTTTCCTCTTGAGTAACAACAGCCTTAAAATAAAGCGCTTATAAAAATTGATTAGACATTTTTATATTTTCTGGTAGCAAACCTACATTATATTACTTGTAGGGCTTTGGAATAGGTGTGAAAAATAACTTTCCAAAGCTGGAAACAAACATAGAATCTTGTGTTAGGGAGCAGTGAAATCCAATTGCTACATTTTGTCCTGGGAAGCCCTTCTAACATAAGGGTCAATCACGA